>JASDQU010106324.1:31175-55868 GCA_032191745.1 Picea mariana
CCAAACTTAGACCAAACTGCTCATCACTCTCAGCATTGAGTCAACCCCTAGTTGGGACTAAACTCCACCCGGGTGAAGGGATTCCTAACCAGGTTAATGGTTCATAGACAATAGGAAAGACTCCGTCACAGGTGCTAACTCAAAATAACAACCTACAGTCCCGCATTCCCCCCATGCCTGTCCCACCCAGGAAGTGTGCCCCTTCTCTTCTCAACAGTCCTTTGACTGCCCCACTCCCTTTCCAGGCTTCAGTAATAGGCTAGACAAGAAGTCTCATAGCACTATAGCTGTAGTTTAGCACCTTCAGAAAATCAATTCCCATCAATTCTCTCACCTAAGGAGAAATTGATCATGGGCCTGACAACCTGCCTTTTCAATATCCCACGGGCCTGACAACCCACTTCTTCAGTCCAACTCCCAAGCTAACCAGATACACATACATAAAATGGATATGGATACAAGTTTAGGTACATTCATGGAGGTACGGAAGATAGCTGACCAAGTGAGTGAATGCTCATGGATGATTGACTGGATGACTCCATGATGGAAGGAAGACTGATGGAAAATGAACTAAGTCCAAAGAATATGTATGCATGTCCCCAACTTGACACTTGTCATGTTGGGAGCTAGTTTGGCCCACTTGTCCCCATCTTTAGAACTTAGGATAAAATAATTATCCATACTTTATACTTTAATAAATATTAGTATAATATTCCTTTTTGGCTTAAGCTCCCTAGCTTAGCACCTTCTTCTTAATTTTTATCCCCCACCATTTCCCAACTAGTGGAGTTTAGTCCCCCATACTCTTTTATCGTGGTGGGTTTGCACACATAGATGTATTTTATATTAATGATGAGACATGTACAAAATAGGTGCACTGGCCTTTAACATCTAGGCTCTTCAGCCTAATCATCACAAAACGACTCACCAACCTATAAAACACAACATATACACAAAGGCTCCCTGGCCTCAAAATCACACGCACTTAAGTTGCTGCGAGCGGTATCCTGGAATGTGCACACTTCATCATTTTACTGCGCAGTACATGCGCCCACTATGCCATGAAAGGTGCTTATAAAAATGATATCAAACAACTCACCAACTTAAGTACATTTTCATTTTACACTTACAATTGGGTTCAGCCTAGGGATATTACAATCCCCTCCCCTTATTTATGCACTGTCCTCAGTGCATTAAGTACACACATATCCAACAAAATTTAAAAAATCCTCAAAAAGATGCAGATATTCTACCCGCATTGCATCCTCATGTTCCCAAGTAGTGTCATCAGGGCCGTACCAGGTCCATTGGACCTTTACAAGCCCTATGGCTCGATTCCAGAGCTTTTTGATTTTCCAGTCCAAAATACGTACCAGATGCACTTGAAAAGTGCCTTCTTTCTCCACCTGAATCACATTCCAATCAATAACATGATTAACATCAAGTATATTTTTCTTGAGCAATGATACATGGAATACATTATGAACAGACATAAATGCAGGCAATGCAATCATATAAGCAATTGGACCAATCCTCTCTAGGATTTCAAATGACCCACAATAGCGAGCTGCCAACTTGGAACAATTTCCCAACTCCAGGGAACTTCTGTTGGATTTCACTTTCAAGAATACATGGTCTCCCACTTTAAATTCCCTGTGAGTTCTGCCCTTATTAGCATAGCTTTTCTACTTGTCTTGGGAAACCTTTAAATTTTGTTTTATTTTCAACATTTTCTCCTCCATTTCCTGAAAAAATATGGCCCAATCACTGCTCTATTTGCTGTGTTATCCCATCTCACCAGTGTGTTGCACTTTCTGCCATAAAGTGCCTCAAATGGGCTCATATTTAGAGATGCTTGGTACCCATTGTTATAAGAAAACTCTACCAAGTGTAGGTAGTCTTCCCATTTTTATGGTTTATCCATCACATACATCCTCAACATATCCTCAATCACTTGATTCACCCTCTCTATTTGTCCATTTGATTCTGCTGATAAGCTGTACTAAAATTCAAATTTTTTCCAAATCCATTAAACAATCCTTTCCAAAATTTTGAGGTAAATTTTGGATCTCTGTCAAACACAATTGTCTTGGGTATGCCATGTAATCGAGCAATTTCTTTCATATAAACATCAACAATGTTGGCTGCCTTGTGAGTGAGCTTAACTGGAATACAATGGGCAGCTTTAGTAAGCTTATCCACCACTACCATGATAAAATCATGTTTCTTTTTTGTTCTGGGTAGTTTGGTGATGAAATCCATTGTTACAACTTTCCATTTCCACTTAGGAATGGGTAATGGCTGTAGCAAACCAGCTGGGTGTCTATGCTCAGCATTTACCTTTTGACATTCCAAACATTTGGCAATAAAATCAACAACTTCTTTCTTCATGCTTGACCAATAATATTGGCTCTTGATAGCTGCAATAGTTTTCTGATATCCAGGGTAGCCGACATAAGGTACATTATGCATTTATCTCCATATCAGATTTTTCAATTCCCGAGAATTTGGTACATAAATTCAGCCCCTGTACATGATAATTTCATCATTATCTAGGTTATATTCTTCAATTTTCTGCTATAAATTGCCTTGCCATAATTTTCCCACTAATTCCTTATATTGCAATCTGAATTTGCAGCCTCCAAAATTATGTGTTTCAAATCTGATTGGTACATGCTAATGGATGTAGCATGCATTTCATGCACTCTTTTGCTGAGTGCATCAACCACTTTGTTCTCTTTCCCATTGATATGATCTATATCAAAGTCATATTTACTTAGAAACTCTAACCATCTACTTTGCCTAGCATTTAGAGTTGGATGATCAAATAAATATTTCAGACCCTTATGGTCCGTTCCCAGCTCAAACCTTTTTCCCATGAGGTAGTGTCTCCATTTCCTCAATGCATGCACTATGGCTGCCAACTCCAAATCATGAGTGGCATAGTGTCTTTCATGCTCCTTCAATTTCCTTGATTCATAACTTATAACAAACCCATTTTGACAGAGGACTCCACCGAGTCCTTCTTTACACGCATCTGTGCATACAATGAAGTCTTCATTTGGGTTTTCAATCCTTAGTATTGGAGCACTTGTTAATAATTGTTTCAAGTGTTGGAAACTATTTCCATAATCCAATGTCCACTGAAATTTCACACCCTTTCTTTTCAAGAAAGTGATTGGGTGTGCAATCTTTGAGAATCCTTTAGTGAATCTCCTATAGGAGCCTACAAGGCCCATGAATGATCTGACCTCTATCACATTCTTTGGCATCGACCATTCTCTAATGGCTTCTATCTTCTCAGGATCCACCGTTATCCCATCCTTTGAAACAATATGTCCCAAATAATGAATTTTCTTCTGATAAAATGAGCACTTGCTCAACTTGGCATACAACTGATGCTCCCTTAATACTTGCAACACCATTCTCAAATGATGCTCATGCTCTTATTCTGACTTAGAACATATAAGAATGCCATCTAGAAAGACAGTGACAAACTTGTCTAAATATTCTCGTAAAACACAATTCATTAAGCACATGAAAACAACTGGTGCATTTGACAACCCAAATGGCACCACTGTGAACTCATAATGACCATACCTTGTCCTGAAGGCAGTCTTGCTGATATCTTCCTCTTTAATCCTTACCTGATGGTATCTCGACCTAAGATCTATATTTGAAAATATCTTTGCATCTTTCAATTGATCAAAGAGATAATCAATCCTTGGCAGAGGATGCTTGTTCTTTACAGTCACTTTATTCAATTGTCTGAAATCAATGCACAATCTTAATGTTCCATCTTTCTTCTTCATGAACAAGACTGAGGCACCCCAAGGTGAAACACTTGGGCATATATACCCTTTCTTTAGAAGTTCTTCAAGCTGCATTTACAACTCCTTCAACTTTGGTGTACTCATTCGGTAAGGAGTCTTTGACACTGGAGCTGCTCCAGGAATTAAATTTATAGAGAAATCAATATCTCTCTTTGGGGGTAGTCCTAGTACCTCCTTGAACACATCTTCAAAATCGTCCAAGACTACATGATATTCCAAATTTGGCACCTTATCTTTAGGTGTCTCTTCCATATGAGCTGCAAATATTTGACACCGTTTTCTATAACATTTCTTCAACTGCAATGCTGAAATTTCTCTAATGGTTACTGCCGTGGGAATTCCTTGCACTTTTCTTAGGTTCCCTTCCTCATCCAATCAAGTAAATGCCTTGTTATGATAGTCTAAGATGGCATGATGTTGGTCCAACCAATCCATCACAATTAGACAGTCATAGGAACCTAAAGGCAAGATGTTCAAATCTGCCCTCGTGTTCAGCCCATTCATGTCCATAGGACATGACTTAACCATCTCTCAATCCATGACACCTGTGTGAAAAATGGAAAAAAGGTTAATGTTATTGGGTCCGTGCTTGATAATAACCTCCTTTTATTTTTGAAAATTAATTCTGGTTCACCCATAAATTGTCCTAGAAGTCAACTGGTCAAAAATACCAGTTCGTAGCGTCGACGTTGTGAAATTTCCTGTAGAAGCTTGTTTTATATTTTCAAAGCTTCAAAAACTCAAAAATTATGTCAGTAGTCTAGACATGCTACAAAAATCCATTATATTGATATATACTCATTTAAGGATGAATTTGAAAGGATGCAAAAGATGAAAGTTTCAACAGTCCTAGAACATAGTGTTTGCAACACAGTTCGCAATGCCAATATGAAAACCATCGAAAACCCCTTTTTCAACCCTAAAACATGATAAAAAATCTGATGGAGTACCAGGTGGATCTAGGCTTGATGCTGGAATATTTTAATTAGCACAAAGGTTTCTGCAAGTTGTCCAACCTCCAACTCTCTCTTTCAAACAGTTCGTATCGAAATTCACAGTGCCTGTCACCAGTTCATAGTGCTTGATTCAAACAAAATTTGCATGCTTCGAGGATACTGTTAGGATGTCCAAAGACACGATCCATAAAAATTTGTTAAAAAATAGGCTATGAAAACAATGAAATCCCTTTGACATGATCCTATAATTTCAATGACAACAAAATTGAAATCATGAAGTACTTAGAGTACGATGTGAACTCTCCTAGTGAGTTAGCAACACATCAAAATATTTTGACTTGACACTTGAATGGATTTATAGTGACAAAGGGGAGACTTTGAGTACAACATGGATGTATGAAACGTCAATGAAATAATGTAAAAAACCAAAGGTATGACTCATGGGGCTTCTTACCTTGTCATGATAATAATCACATAGCTCAAACTTTATACCAAGGCTATACATAGCGTTATTCATTTTGAAACCAAATATAACTTTATGATTACAAACTAAAGACTCAACACCTATCTCCTATAAACCTTATGACTCAAAAAACAAAACCAAGGTGAATTTGTTTGACCCATACAATCTTATGTGTTAACAACTTCTATCCCAACCATAGAAGTTCATTCTTCACAAACATCCTACTGTTCCTACCAATTTGTATGGAATGTGGAACATAACACATCAAAGGGTGTCCTCAGATTCATTAGGTACATTTCAATGAGCTATCCATCTTTATTTTGAAAATTATTTCCACATTCGCCTAGTTTCAACTACAACTCTTTAACACAAGGTAAATAGTCCTAATTCCTTTCAAAGGAATGTGGATAAAGAGAGATCAACTTTTTCTTTAACTATATAACTCGACTCTCATCTATTTTGTCAAAAAAATACTTTAACTTCTTCTAGACTTCATGAGGACAGTCGATCCTTCTTGTATGAAAGCGGATATCCTGAGAATTGTAGGTCATAATGACCCCAACAACCTCATCTTTTTTCCCATTGATGACAAATTTCACTTGATCATCCTTTGGATTTGGGATAGTGGCCTTAGTATAATGCTAGAGCCCTTTGATTTTCAATAGAGTCTCCATATCTGGTGCCCAAATAACATAATCAAGTATATTCAAAATAACAAGATCAATCTTGGAATCTTTCTTCAATATATTACATATTTTATATTATCTAAAATGGATTACAATCAACAAATCAATATCCCAGAGTCAATCACTATGAGATTCGACTCAACAAGATTTGTGAACAATAGGCGAGGTCAAAACTAGTCGCTCTGATACCATATTGGGATTAGGGGGTAATCCTAAGAAGAAAAAAACAAAATCTTTGGAGATAAACAAAGGATTAATACTCTAAGAAGATCGATGGTTTCTAAAGACATCATCTCAATGCTTAAGAACAATACATTGTGATCATAACATCACAATGCATCATTGAATATGATTTTGATTACTCACCATGTTGTAAATATCAACCCATGGGGTCCTTTATTTATAGTCTCAGGATCTAATCAATTTCTTTGAAACTGGGAAGATCTCGTCCACAAACAATTGTCAACATTTGGAATGGTTTATGGAAATCCCACACTATTGCATCAGATAGTCGACTTACTAAGTCGAACCGACCATCCAGTCATCCAACACATAGTCAATTTCTCATCTAGTCGATCCATCAACTGATTATCTCCAGTTACTAGTGGACTGTATGGACGACTATCTAGTCGACCACCCATCTGATTGTCTCTAGATACAAGTCAACTGACCGACCAACTGTCTCCAATATAAGTGTGATGAATCATTAGAACCTAAGGTTCCAACATATTTGGGGTGGCTTACCAAGTTATGGAAAATAGAATTAGTCGTAGACTTTATTGAATCCTTTGAGAAATTATCCAACCATATAGAGAACTTAACTTATTCTTTCTATAAAGAATGTTTCATTAGTGGCCTTAAGGAGGAGATTCAAGCATAAGTCAAAATTCAACATCCTACTACATGGTTGGAAGAAACTTAGAGGGCCCTAGAAGTAGATACGATGATCAATGCACAAAAAAGAAAATCCTTTATTCCCCTCACTATTCCTCCTGATGGTAATTCCCAAAGCCCAACTCCTACTCATCCCTTGAAAGTACAAATGTTGTCTCCAACAGAAATGGAAAATCACCAAAGACACAGATTCTACTATAATTGTGATAAAAAATATGCTCCAAGTCATTGATGTAAAGAACATAAATTTTTCCAAATTGATATGACCACTCAGGCCCTAACCAAATACATAACTACCGATGAGACATTGGAGTTACAAGTTGAAGACATCAACACTCAAACTCAGGTGGATATCGAACCTCCATTCCCTAATGAAGAACCACTCATATTCCTACATGCATTATTGAACATTTAGACTCCACAACCCTTGAAACTCATGGGATACATGAAGCACTAGAAATTCATAGTCCTAGTTGATAGTGGCAATACTCACAACTTCATTCATAAGAGAGTGGTATAAGAAATGACAGAAGAAATCTATTATCATGTACACCCAATGCACAACTTTCAAATTATGATCTCCAATGGAGGTATGATGAAATGTGGGGGTAGATGTGAAAATGTCAAACTCCATATGGGATACTATCAACTTAAAACCTATCGATTTATCATCAATATGAGTGGTTGTGAAACAATATTAGGGGAAGAATGGCTATGCACATTGGAACCAATAACCATGGATTTCAAATAAATTTATACGAGATTTACTAAAGAGGGTCATGGCCACACCCTTTGAGGGATTCATACAAGATCTCCTGAAATATTTAGCTCTCACCATATGGAGAAGTTATTAAAAAAAGACCACTCCAACTATTTCCCAATTTAATGCCTGTTTATGAGAAAAATTGACAAGCCGTCAACTAGAAGAACAAGTCCGGTTTGGGGTTGTCTAAGTAACCCAAGCCGTTTGGTGTAACCTGTTTTGACAGGTTTAATGGCTCCGTTAGCCAATCTAAGGTCCTAAAATAGAGAAAGGGAAAAAACTAAATAATGTTGAAACCAAAATATGTATATACACACTCTAATATAACTATTATAAATGTATTTAAGCAGAGAAAGAAAACATAAAAATATCGCTTATGAACATAATTTACAGGTTTCAAGTTTTATTGGAAACTTACAAAATCGATGAAAAAAAATTGTTTTTGTAAAAGCAGATAAAGAAAGCACATTTTAATATTTTCTGTTTTCTTTTTATAAATCTAACAAAACTTGAATTAACTAAGTTATGAAACAAAGATGTACAGATGGTCAAAAACGATATAAACTCTCCTGTTTCATTAATACATAAAATGACAGAAATTAGAAGAAGAGAAGCTAACATGATGTTAGTTTGTTAAATGTGTCCGAGCCTCTGTGCAAACGAGAGCATCTAGCTACCTTGCATTCTAAAAGAAATCCGCAGTGGGATTATACTAAAATTTTCCTGAATAAATTCAAGAAATGTATTAGCAGCCAGAGTTTAATAGAAGAATATTGAACACATGTGATACTGTGATCTTATGATTGCAAGTGATTACAGTCAGAGAAGTCTATGTGTAATACATTCATTTCATTCATCAACTCAACATCAAAGAAAAATCCTGATATTCAAATTGATATGATGATCACAGTTACAATATCTGGAACAAAAAATCATGAACGATATTTATAGCATGAGTATCATGAAACATAACATGTTATCGAGTCTAAAGCTATACAACATATTAATATCCCAAGATTAAATAAAACAAAACATCAATGAAACAACATTCACAATGGACTAAAGCCTAAAATCTGCAGGCTATACCATTAAGTCCTGTAAGTCATTCGTCCATAATTGGTTCCAGGCCAAGATGCCTTTCATTTACAAAATACAGAGTATTTAAAGAGATTTTTTTGAAATCTCATCTTCCTATATCCTAGAATAGGATCAGATCTCATGAGATCAAATCATTACAAAAATGGAGGGCCTACAACCACTCATAACTGAATTGTTTCTTTTCAAAAATTAATAAAAGTTTTTCTTATTTACAAAATAAACAAGAAAGAGATACTAATCATCTAAATCGAACATGTTCCTCCTCAAAAAATCAGCATCAAGATCTACCATGTCCTGAAAACGAAATAGGAATAAGTTAGATAATTTATTAACAACTAATTACTAATTTTTTATTTAAAAATTACTTGGCTACAAAATCGAAAGATTCTGTAGCCAGTCTTATATTGGCAAAAGAAATCCAATTTTTAAACCGATTTGATTCAAGAAAATAACCTGCATGTAATAAGAAGGAAAAACCATTTTACCATTTAAACCAATGACTAACATGGACCAGGATAGCTCAGAATTGATTATGGCATTAACACTGTCTACATTTTTTATCACAACATTGCATGTCTTCTTAAGACGTTTAGTTTGTCTCTCTTTGTTTTCTCTGAGGTCACAATTTCCTTTTGTCAGTAATTCATTGTGAGCTGTGAGTGTTTTAATCCAAGCTTGGAGGATGGGGATATCAATATAGTATCGTTCAATCCACTATAGGCAAACCTCACATTGCACGTGAGAGACGATCTGTTGATGGAGCGTACAATCAAGACTAGCTGTATCAATACTACCTGTTACGTGCCCTTGACCAATCCTAATACCTGTGAACTCACCTTTATCCTTGAGACAGAGTGGAAGATTATTAACAAAGTCGCAGGGTTGAGAAGGATCAGATTTATGACAATCTGGATCTTCTAAAGTCGGAAAGGCTTCAATTTCTGAATCTGAAACCTCATTAACCTTGATCGGGCCGATCGAGCTCAAATGAGGTTTGAATGTATTTATCAAATTTATCGAAATTAGCCGACCAACTCTTTTATTTCGAAACCCTAACACTGCGTGCTTTTGTTTTGACTATTTATGAGATTTGTCGACATAGGGTTTCATAGTGGAGTTATGACCATTATACAGATTAGGCACATGAGGTTCACTCCACTCAAAACCTACAACTTGTTGATCATGGGGTGATTGAGTGGGCATTACTTTGTCCAGGGGGTTTGTGCTTGGCTTATTAATCAGATTGTCCAAATGTTCTTTTACCATGATTCACCTCAATTAGGGTCGTCTACATAAACGTTAGAAACAAAACCATTTCTCGCTAAAAACCATCCCAACAATCACCTATGGTTGTCAAATGGTGAGTTAACAAAATTTTGATTAAACTGTGGTTGAAAAGACTAGAGTCGAGGCTCTGTTTTATATACCTTTTAGACAGCTTGTACAGGCTTCTTAGAAAATAGAAATGCACATTCAAATGAAAGCCTATGAAGTGCATAAGAAACCATATATGACAAAGAAAAACTAGACCATAACGACCTTCACAGGTCACAAATTGTTTAAGGACCGATAGGAGACCATGCCATCTATCTTTAAGCAACTAAATAGGGATACATTTTTCACAGCAATCGATTTTCCTGGAGGTCATGAAGAGGCTCCAGGGCACTTCTTCGATTTTTGAGTTCTTGAACCACTTCTGACCGGTGGATGGGAGCCCTGTGGCTTTACTGATAAACTCTTCAGTTACTTCCAACTGGATGTCTCCAACTTTCTCCCTATACCTATCAAATGTTTGTGTGAATTCCTTAGCCACATGAATATTATACCCTTCGAACCTTTTGATGAAGGTATCCCAGCCTGATCTTTCAAATCTTCGACTGCATCATCATGAGATAGCAATGCTTGAGAGCCATTCGACTCTATTCGGACAACATGAGCCATAAAAAAATGACTGGACTGTAACAGGGGCGACTCAAGATAGCTCTGGGTTTAGATGATAGGAGTAAAAGGAACATATATGAGCAGATAAAATGGAAACAAACCAAGTGAAACCCCTACAAAATCATAGTATGAACACGGAGGGTTTGGTTATTGAGGCTTGAGCACTCCTGGTAATGAAAACCTCGTGTATAGAGCATGACAAAAACCCTCAAACCATAATGAAAATCTTAGTAATTCACTCTGCCAGCAAAAGGATTACGTACATGGTATAATACTTGTGCATTATGACTAGCACAACTATAGTTGATTTGCAAAAAAATATACAAAAATGTCCATAATTCAAAAGTGAATCAACTAAGTGTATAGAAATCACATGAACATTCAAAACACTCCAAAGGTAAATCATTCAAGTATTAGACATAGAGTAGATACAAGCACAATGGCCCTTTAAAAGAATGCCTTGAATAGGAGTATAATACGAAACTAAGTTTTCAATTTTGGTTCATGCTTTCAGTCATGGACCAAACATGAAACAAAAACAAAAACACAAATCTTAGAGAATTAATGAATATCTCTTGTAATGCAATAATCATCTCCAAATGATAATATTTACAAGATGAGGTGAAGGCAGCTACAGAAAGTGTTGTTTGTCATTCAAATAGTGAAATCGTGTAGGGATGCCAACAATGCCATACAAGTTATGGATAATATGAGATAAGAAATCCACCCACACTTGCAGCTAGTCCTTGACAAACAACATCAAGTATTTGAGGCACCAAAGGGTTTACCTCCTTCTCAAGGAGATCATGACCATGAAATTCCCCTAATTCCAAGAAGTCAAAACCAAATCTATATCCTTATTGACACCCTTTTTCACAAGAAGAATGAAAAAAAAAATCATTTAGGAACTATTAGAGGTGAGCGTCATAAACCCTACTACTAGCCCTTACTCATCACCAGTGGCCACAATGTTAAATAAGGAATGCACTTGGTGCATGTGTCCTGATTTTAGGGTTCTCAATAAGTTGACGATCAAGGACAAATTTCCCATCCTAGTTATTGATGATCTCCTAGATGAACTTCATGGAGCAAAGTTTTTTACTAAGATTGATATGCATTCAAGATACCACCAAATCAAAATGAAAGAGACAAACATCCCTAAGACAATCTTCATAACACACAAAGGTCATTATGAGTTTCTAGTGATGGATTTTGGTCTTTGTAATGCTCCATCCACTTTCAAGAGCTGCATGAACAATATTTTCAAGCCCTTCCTATGCAATTTGTGTCAGTCTTCTTCGATGATACCTTAATCTATAGTAAAACATGGGAATCATACATAGAACATGTTGATAAGTCCTTGCAGCTCTTGAGAGATAATAAGTTATTTGTGAAGCACTCCAAATTTTCTTTTGAGGATCCCTAGGTTGAATATTGAGGTCACTTTGTAAGTTAGGAGGGATTACGTGTAACATCCCCATCATCCAACTTAGCTATGCCATGTAGAGTTTTTGGAACTGTATGCAAATTAAAACATATACACACTGAAACTCTTGCAGAACTTTATATATAAAACTTAAAACAGACAAATACATTCTGTAAATGCACATATTCATACATAAATAACAATAAACATATACATGCAGCATAGACAGGAAATACCCATAAATATAAAGACAAGTATAAACCACACACAATAAAAACCCATAAAAATAAACCCATAAATAATAATGCAACATATAAATTAACACACAATTGACACTTATCTTGGTAAGAATATCACCAAGTGCGTGCAGACCTTCCACGAACCTCCCAGCCTTAGACCACGCTGCTCATCACTCTCAGCAGTGGGCCGCCCTTGAGATGGAACTAAAATCCACCCGGGTAAAGGGATTCCTATCTAGGATGATGTATCTTAGACAACAGAAAAGACTTTGTCATAGGTGGCAACTCAAACTAATAGCCTACAGTCATGCATTCCCCACTTTCCTATCCCATCCCAGAAAGTGTGCCCCTTCTCTTCTCAAGAGTCCCTCGGCCGTCCCACTTCCTTTTCGGGGCTTCAACAACATGTCGAACAAGAAGTCTTAGAGCCCTGTAGCTGCAGTTTGGTACCTTCGGGAAATCAATTCCCAACAATTCTCTCACCTAGAGAGAAATTGCTCACAGGCCTGACAACCCACCTCTTCAGTATCCCACGGGCCTGACAACTCACTTCTTCAGTCCAAGTCCCAAGCTAACTGGGTACATGTATGAGTATGGGTACAAGTACAGGTACAGTGATAGTAACGTAAAGGTACAGAGGACAACTGCATGAGTGAGTGAATGATGATGGAAGGAATGAATGAATGGTGGAAGCATAGGAAAATGAACTAAGTCCAACCTATATGTATGCATGTTCCCAACTTGACACTTGTCATGTTGAGAGCTACTTTGGACCACCTATCCCCATCCTTAGAACTTAGGATAAAATAATTATCCATACTTTATACTTTAAGAAATATTAATATAATATTCCTTTTTGGCTTAAGATCCCTATCTTAGCCCCTTATCCTTAACTTTTATCCCCTCCCTTTCCCTAACTAGTGGATTTTAGTTCCCCATACTCTTTTATCATGGTTGGTCTACACGCAGTTGTGTATTATATTAATGATAAGACATATACAAAAATAGGCTCACTTTCCTTTAGCATCTAGGCTCTCCGGCCTAATTCAACACATAAGCCTCCTAGCTTATAATAACTGGATCACCAGCCTATAAAACAAAACATATACACAAAGCCTCTCTGGCCTCAAAATTGCACGCACTTAAGTTTTCTACGCACAGTATCCCGGAATGTGTACACTTCACCATTTTAGTGTTCAGTACATGTGCGCACTATACGATGGAAGGTGCATACAAAAATGATATCACACAACTCACCGGCTTAAGTACATTTGCATTTACATTTACAATTGGGGTTCGGCCTAGGGGTATTACAATCCCCTCCCCTTATTTATGCACTATCCTCAGTGCATTATGTACACATATACAACCAAAATTTCAAAAATTCTCAAAAAGGTGTGGGTATTTTGCCCACATAGCATCTTCATGCTCCTAAGTTGTGTCCTTAGGACCGTACTAGGTCCATTGGACCTTTACAAGCCCTATGGCTCGATTTCGGAGCTGTTTTATTTTATGGTCCAAAATGCATACTGGATGTACTTGGAAAGTGCCTTCTTACTCCACCTGAATCACATTCCAATCAATAACATGATTAGCATCAAGTATATATTTCTTAAGCAATGATACATGAAATGCATTATGAATGGTCATTGATGTAGGAAAGGCAATCGTGTATTCTACAGGCCCAATCCTCTTTAGGATTTCAAACGACCCACAATAGCGAGCTGCCAACTTTGAACAATTTCCCAACTTCAGGGAAATTCTGTTGGCCTTCACTTTCAAGAATACATGGTCCCCCACTTTAAATTCTTTGTGAGTTCTTCCCTTATCAACATATCTTTTCTGCCTGTATTGGGAAGCCTTTAAATTCTGTTTTATTTTCAACATTTTCTCTTCCATTTCCCTGAGTAAATATGGCCCAACCACTGCTCTATCTGCTGGGTTATCCCAGCTTACCGGTGTGTTTCACCTTCTTCCATAAAGTGCCTCAAATGGGATCATCTTTAGAGATGTTTGGTACCCATTGCTATAATCAAAATCTACTAAGTGTAGGTAGTATTCCCATTTTTATGGTTTATCCATCACATACATCCTCAACATATCCTCAATGACTTGATTTAGCCTCTCCGTTTGTCCATTTGATTCTAGATGATAAGCTATACTAAAATTCAAATTTGTTCCAAATCCATTAAATAATCCCTTCTAAAAATTTGGTAAATTTTGGATCTCTCTGAGACACAATTGTCTTGGGTATACCATGTAATCAAGCAAATTCTCTCATTTAAATATAAACAATGTTGGTTTCCTTGTGATTGAGCTTTACTGGAATAAAATGGGCAACTTTAATAAGCTTATCCACCACTACCATGATAGAATCATGTTGCTTGTTTGTTATAGGAAGTTTACTGATGATATATATTGTTACAACTTCCCATTTCCACTCAAGAATGGGTAATGGTTGTAGCAAACTAGCTGGGTGTCTATGCTCAACCTTTACCTTTTGACATTCCAAACATTTGGCAATAAAATCAACAACTTCTTTCTTCATGCCTGACCAATAATATTGGATCTTGAAAGCTGCAACAATTTTCTGATAACCCGGGTGCCCATCATAAGATACATTATGCATTTCTCTCAATATCATATTTTTCAATTCCTGGGAATTTGGTACACAAGTTCTGCCCTTGTATATGAGAATTTCATCATTTTCTAGCTTATAGTCTTCGATTTTCTGCTTGTTGTAATTTTGCCACTAACTCCTTATATTGCAGATCTGATTTTGCAGCCTCCAAAATTATGTCTTTCAAATATGATTGGTACATGCTAATGGTTGTAGGGTGCAACTCATGCACTCTTCTGCTGAGTGCATCAACCACTTTTTTCTCTTTCCCCTTGATACAATTTATATCAAAGTCATATTCACTGAGAAATTCTATCCATCTGCTTTTCCTAGCATTCAAAGTTGGCAGATCAAATAAATATTTCAGACCATTATGGTCTGTCCTCATCTCAAACCTTTTCCCCATGAGGTTGTGCCTCCACTTCCTCAAGGCATGCACTATGACTTCCAACTCCAAATCATGAGTGACATAGTGCCTTTCATGCTCCTTCAACTTCCTTGATGCATAACATACAATAAACCCATTTTCACTGAGGAATCCACCGAGTCCTTATTTACATGCATCGATGCATACAAGGAAGTCTTCTTTTGGATTTACAATCCTTAGTATTGGAGAGCTTGTTAATAATTTCTTAAAGTGTTGGAAACTCTTTTCACAATTCAATGTCCACTGAAACTTCACACCCTTCTTTTTCAAGGAAGTGATTGGGTGTGCACTATTTGAGAATTCTTCAATAAATATCCTATAGTAGATTGCAAGGCCCATGAATGATCTGACCTCTGTCACATTTTTTATTGCTGACCATTCTCTAATGAAATCTATCTTCTCAGGATCCATTGCTATCCCATACTATGAAATGATATGTCTCAAATAATGAATTTTCTTCTGATAAAATGAACACTTGCTCAATTTGGCATACAACTGATGCTCCCTTAATACTTGTAATACCATTCTCAAGTGTTGTTCATACTCTTCCTTTGAATTAGAATATATAAGAATGTCATCTAAAAATAAAATGACAAACTTATCTAAGTATTCTATGAAAATACCATTCATTAAACACATGAAGACAACTGGTGCATTTGATAATCCAAAGGGCACCACTCTGAACTCATAATGACCATACCTTGTTCTGAAAGTAGTCTTGTTGATGTCTTATTCTTTAATTATTACTTGATGATAACCTAACCTAATATCAATATTGGAGAATATTTTTTCATCTTTCATCTGATCAAAGAGGTCACCGATCCTTGGAAAAAGATACTTATTCTTCACTGTTACCTTGTTCAACTGCCTAAAGTCAATGCAAAGCCTCATTGTTCCATCCCTTTTCTTCACAAATAAAACTGGGGCACCCCAAGGTGACATACTTGGGCATATATAATCCTTCTTCAGGAGCTCTTCAAGTTTCATTTACAACTCCTTAAATGCTGGTGTACTCATCCTGTATGGAGTCTTGGATACTGGAGCTTATCCAGGCATCAAATTTATGGAGAAATCAATGTCCCTTTTTAGGGGTAAATCTTGCTATTTCCTTAAACATATTTTCAAACTCTTTTAGGACTGCATAATCTTTGATATTTGACACCCTATATTTAGGTGTCTCTTCCATATGTGCTGCAAATATTTGACACCCTTTTCTGTAACATTTCTTCAGCTACAATGTCAAATTTTCTTTGATGGTTATTGCCCTGGGAATTTCCTGCACTGTCCTTAGGTTCCCTTCCTCATCCAAGCAAGTAAATGCCTTTTTATGATAGTCTAGGATAGCATGATGTTGGTCCAACCAATCCATCCCAATTAGACAATCATAGGAACCTAAAGGCAAGATGTTCAAATATGCCCTGGGGTTCAGTCCATTCATTTCCATAAGACATGACTTAACCATCTCATTAACTTTTCTTTTGGCTTCGGTAGCCAGCTGAACCAACCAATAATATGATCTCCTTTACAACCCTAACATTGAATAGGTGGCTGCCTTAGCCTTTGACCCTTGTCTCAATAGTTCTGGGTTCTCTAGAAGTTGGCTGTCCTTGATGATTATTTATGAAGAATGGTGGCTTAATCCCCTTCTTCCTTTGGTCCAACTTGATTTTCGTCTTGTTTTCCCAAGCTTTTTGGAAAGTTGGATTTGATTTTTGCTGATCATATAGGAATTTATCTCACCTTATGGTCTCCTCCAATGTTTTTGGATCATCATATTGTATTTTGTCATTGATGAATGATGGCAATCCACTCAAATACCTCTGAATCTTAACTGTCTCATCCTTGATGATAGAAACATACTTCAACAGTTCTAAAAACCTTCTTTAATATTCATCTATGGTCATACTCCCAAGTTTGAGTTCAAATAACTCTTTCATTTTATTATCATAGTATCTCTTAGTCAAGTATTTATTTTCAAAATACTTCTTGAATTCCCTCCAAGTAACATTTTTCTCTTTAATGTGTTACACCTACACAAGATGATCCGACCACATGGATGTGTTTCCCTTTAGTTGATAGATGGAAATTCTTCCTTCTACATGAGAAGAATAATTATGCAATTGAAAATACTTTCTCATGCCCAACAACCATGTCTCTACATCTTCATCCTTCTTGTTCTCACAATCAAATGTAGGAGGTTTGATTTTGTCCATCTCTCCTCATAGCTCATCGAAACCAGAACTCTCATGCTCCCTAAAAGGGGATGTACTTGAGATACTATGTTCTCTCTTATTGGAATGCCTTAGGGAGTGATGGTGATGTCTGCTAACACTTCTCGTTCTTGTTTTCTCATCAGGAGACCTGTGACTTCCTAATTTGCTTGAGCCACTCTCCTTATCCAATTTCTTTTCTATTCGGTTCAAGCTCTGCATTAAATTCATGTTGAAGTCCTCCTACTGCTCATTGGATCTCATAAGCCTTTCATTATCATATTTATGGCTTTGGGCATCCTTCTGCAAATTTTTAATGGCCTCTACAATATTCATGTTTTCATCCCTTCCTTCTCCATGTCCATTGGAGTTTGTTCCTTCAATGCTCATATGGAAATCCATCCCTATGATATCATATTCCTGGATGTAAGCCCCCTATGCATCTTCCATTCCTCTGCACTCTGTGTTGATCCTGATTTGATCTAGGTTTTTTTAACTATGCAAAATGTGCAACCAAGAAAACTTTGTTAGGTTAACTGACTCATCAATTTCGTGAAAAATATGAACCATTCGGGTTCAATAATATATCAGAATTATTTCTTCCGATTTTATGATAAATTTATTGCCTATATCAATTTTTTGGGTGAATAATTATATTCTATTGTCCAACACCTTTCAAACGCCTGCTTCCATGATCAATTCTGAGTCTTGAGCAGAAAGTTATGGTTATTTGAAAATTGTCCATTAATTTTTCTATTCACTCTTCAACTTGGTGCAATTCTGCGCTGTAATTATGAATTTTTGAACCTACTCCATTGGATTTTTCATAGGATCTCAATTGGGTTTACTCATATACATATTTTGGATAGTCTTTCCAAGTTTCACCTCTTTCTGGGTTCTGGGCTGATAGTTACATCCTACTGAAGTTCTAGGCCAATTAGTGTTTTTGGTCTGGAATTCCACAGGTACCTTCTTTACCATATTAAACATTTTTAACATGCCCAAAATTTTAATTCATCTCTAGGAATATTTTCTATAGTTCAATATCTTTCCATAGACTACTCCTGTGCCTCAATCCGATTCCATAGCAAAAAGTTATGGCCCTTTGAAGTTAGTTGGGTCTTAAAATTTACCCTCCACTATTTGTCCTGTAACTTCCAAATAAAATCTTTGTTTGACAAATGGTTTACACCATTAGAAATCTCTCTCCGATCTCTTTAATTTGAGTTGTAAATATAGAAAGTGCCTTGGTACCCTTGGTACACTCTGTTCTTGGGGTTTTTTAGTACCTAAAACCGTTGTTTAGGGCCTCAAAAACACGCTACAAAAAGATGACCTTCAAACAGTATAAAATGTCGTTGAACTTTGTTGGTTTTATGCTTTTGTACACCATTCAAATGACTTCACATGCTCAAATTTGAACATGTACACCCATATTTAGCATGCACAACAACACCATAAGATAGCGCATGCACCACACACCTATAACCAATGTGGATCACTTCGTTGTCACACCAATAAATGATGCACACTACTTTTGTGTCGCACACCAATATCCACCACGCACAATTTTGGTTCATGCACTAATACCTGTTGTGCGCAATTTTTGTGTCACATGATAATATTTTCCGCGCATTGCACTCTACGTGTTGCAGCATGTTGAAATTTAGTGCGCCCCCACCGCGCACCAGTACTCCATGTGCACCCTGAATTAAATTGTCGTGTGACAACATATACCTACATTGCGCATGCACCAACAAAATTCCTCTGTGCTTTGTCAATACTACGCACACCATGCATGCCATTATTATGTGTGCGCACACCACGCATGCTAGTAATATGCATGCGCCACTCAATCCCCACCGTGAAATGCTAAATTTAGTGCGTACACCCGCACACCAAATTTTTCTATGCATTACCACTCTGCATCGTGCAGCGCCAAAATTAAGTGCGCACACTCACGCGCCTATATTTTTCGCACATTACCACTCTACATTGCACAGTGCCAAATTTTAAATGCCAACACCCACGTGCCAATATTTTCCGTGCAATGCCACTCTACACCTCGCAACGCCAAATTTTAGCGCGCACACCTGTACGCTAATATTTTTCTGCACAATGCCACTCTGCACCGCGCAATGCCAAATTTTAGTGCGCACACCCGCACACCAATATTTTTCCACATATCACAAACGTTTCACTGCACATCATGCATTTTTAGTGCGCCCACCTGCACACATTCATTTTTATGCACATCAATTCCTCGTGAATTTTGCTGCAGAAATTGGGGCTTTTGCCTAACTTTTTCCCAATTTTTACCTTAGACATTTTGCAGCTATGAAATTTGTTCAATTTTACCCTGATAACACTAATTCAACCTCTGCAACAACAAATCGTTGTTGGTTGACATTTATGGAACGAATTTTTCCCAAACTCAATTCACGAATTGAGAATTTTAATCAACTAATCTCACTCCATTTATCATGGCTTCCTTGTAACTTCAAATTCGACCAATTCCAGGTTTGAATTTGCTAGAACAAATATTAATCAAGAATATCTCACCACTTGGCCAAATTTATCATTTTCCCCATGAATTTAGTAATAGAAATTGGGGATTTTGCCCAATTCCACGTCGTTGCTTCTAAATTTTAGCATGGACACTCTGTAACTTGAAATTTGGCCACTTTGAAATCAATTATCTATGGATTTTCACTTCAACTCAACTTGTTCAGCCCATCCAGACTCATTGTTGAAAACTGAAGCTCTGATACCATATTGTAACATCCCCATCATCCAACTAGGCTATGCCACGTAGAATTTTCCGAACTGTATGCAAATTAAAACATATAAACACATAAACTCTTGCGAAACTTTATATATAAAACTTAAAAAACACAAATACATTATGTAAATTCATAGATTCATACGGAAATAATAGTAAACATATGCATGAAGCATATACAGGAAATAACCATAAATATAAAGACAAGTATAAACCACACACATGAAAAACCCATAAAAATAAACACATAAATAATAATGCAGCATAGAAATTCACACAC
Source organism: Picea mariana (assembly GCA_032191745.1). Lineage (NCBI taxonomy): Eukaryota > Viridiplantae > Streptophyta > Pinopsida > Pinales > Pinaceae > Picea > Picea mariana. The sequence goes on from JASDQU010106324.1 coordinate 51,794, forward strand.
AATTGACACTTGTCTTGGTAAGAATATCACCAACTACGTACAAGGCTTCCATGAACCTCCCAGCCTTAGACCACGCTGCTCATCACTCTCAGTAGTGGGTCACCCCTGATTTGGGACTAAACTCCACCCGGGTAAAGGGATTCCTAACCAGTCTGATGTATCTTAGACAATAGGAAAGACTCCGTCACAGGTGCCAACTCATACTAAAAACCTACAATTCCTCATTCCCCACATGCTTGTCCCACCCCAAGAAGTGTGCCCCTTCTTTTCTCAACAATCCCTTAGCTGCTCCACTTCCTTTCTAGGGCATCAACAACAGGTCGGATAGGAAGTCTCAGAGCCCTATAGCTGCAGTTTGGAACCTTCGAAAAATTAATTCCCAACAATTCTCTCACCTAGAGAGAAATTGCTCACGATCCTGATAACCCGCCTCTTTAGTATCCCACGGGCCTGACAACCCACCACTTCAGTATTCCACAGGCTTTACAACCCACTTCTTCAGTCCAAATCCCAAGCTAACCAGGTACAGGTACATGTACGGGTATGGGTATGGGTAAAGGTACAATGATAGTAACAGAAAGGTATAGAGGACAATTGCATGAGTGAGTGAATGATGATGGAAGGAATGAATGAATTATGGCAGCATAGGAAAATGAACTAAGTCCAAGTTAGATGTATGCATGTTCCCAACTTGACACTTGTCATGTTGAGAGCTACTTTATCCCACCTGTCCCCATCCTTAGAACTTAGGATAAAATAATTATCCATACTTTATACTTTAAAGAATATTAATATAATATTCCTTTTTGGCTTAAGCTCCCTAGATTAGCCCCTTATCCTTAACTTTTAGCCCCTCCCTTTCCCTAACTAGAGGAGTTTATTCCCCCATATTATTTTATCATGGTCGGTCTACACGCAACAATGTATTATATTAATGATAAGACATATACAAAAATAGGCTCACTAGCCTTTAGCATCTAGGCTCTCTGGCCTAATTCAACACATAAGCCTCTTAGCTTATAATAATTGGCTCACCAACCTATAAAACACAACATATACACAAAGGGTCACTGGCCTCAAAATCATGGACACTCAAGTTTGCTGCGTGCAGTATCCTGGACTGTGTACACTTCACCATTTTAGTGTGCAATACATGTGCCCACTATACCATGGAAGGTGCATACAAAAATGATATCACACAACTCACCAGCTTAAGTACATTTGCATTTACATTTATAGTTGGGGTTCGGCCTAGGGGTATTACAGTACAAGTTTTTCCCAATAAAGTGGTGGCTATGTAAGATTAACCCCATCCCAAAACACTAAAGAGCTCGAGGGGATTCTTAGGACTTATAGAGTACTACATGATATTTGTGAAAAATTATGGAAAAATTGTAGCTCCCCTAGCTTCACTCCTTAAAAAGAATTCCTTTGTCTGGAGTGAGGTAGTAGAAAATGCCTTCATTGATTTAAATGATGCCATGTGCACTACTCCAGTATTAGTAGTGGTTGACTTTAATAAGACATTTATCTTGGAATGTAATGCCTTAGGTAGAGGTCTTGGAGTAGTATTGATGCAAGAAGGATGCCCATTGGTATTCACCAGTAAGTAATTGTGTGACCATAATTTGGAAAAATTCACATATGAGAAGAAGATGATGGATGTTATTCATGAAATGGATCATGGGAACCCATATCTCATAGGGAGGTTTTTTCAAATCAAGACTGACCATCATAGTCTGAAGTACTTCATTGAGCCATTGTTGTCTTCACCAGAGCAACATAAATGGATCACCAAGATGTTGGGGTATGATTATTAGATCATATATAAGAAAGGTAAAGAGAATCTCGTGGTTGATTATTTATCCAGACAATTTGAGGAGGATGGATCAATCCATGCCTTATCATTATCAAGTCCAAGATGGCTCAAGGAATCCTGCAGGGAATGTCTAGAAAATAATACTTTAAGGTAGCTCATCCAATGACTTCAGGTAGATCCCAACCCACCTAAAATATATACATGGAAATAAGATGCATTGTGGTATAAAGATTGCATTGATCTGGAAAAATATTCAGCCCTAAACAAAAATTATTAGAGGAGCTATATTCATCACCGATAACATGTCATTCTGGCTTTCATAAAACCTGTGAAATAACCAAACATTCATTCTTCTAGGATGTCATGAAAATAGATATCCAATATTTTTTAGCATCCTATGATTCTTTCCAAAGAAATAATGGAGATACAATGAAGATACCAGGGGCATTGCAACCACTACAAATCCCAATATAAATCTGGACAAACATTTCAATGTATTTTATCGTGAGACTCCCAAAAGCGGGCAACAAATCAATCATCATGGTGGTTGTTGAACATCTTTCAAAAGATGCTCATTTTTGTGCCTTTTCTCATCCTTTTAGTATTTCCTTGGTGGCCCATGCCTTCATGGATCATATCTTTAAGCTACATTCTATGCCAACTTCCATTGTCTCAGATCAAGACACCACATTCACTAGACAATTTTCATATGAGATATTTAAACTTCAAGGTACACAGTTGAATATGAGAACTGCATATCATCCTCAAATTGGTTGTAAAGCAAAAGTGGTCAACAAGTGCTTAGAATCCTATTTGAGATGCTTTGCTTCCGAAAATCAACACCAATGGGTACAATGGCTTCCCCTTGTTGAATGGTGGTACAATACCACTTATCATGGAGCTACCAAAATGACACCATATGAAGATGTTTATGGCCAAAATCTATTGTCAATGACATCCTATGTACTAGGAACCTCCGAGGTTCATGCAGTAGATAGGGATATTTAGACCAAAGAAGCTATTATCCATATCCTCAAGGACAACTTGGTTATGGTGCAATATTGAGTGAACTAATAAACTGATCAACATAGATCCAAACGTTCTTTTTCCAAATAGGATCAAGTTTTTCTTCACTTGTAGCCTTATAAACATACATCACTTGAAGATCAAGTTCCCTAAAATATATCTCCCAATTTACATGGTCCCTATCATATCATACACCACATTGGTTAGGTTGCATACAAGTTGGCTCTCCCAACCCACTCCAAGATTCATCCAATCTTTCATGTGTCATGTTTGAAGAAGGTTGTGGGATCAAGTTTCAAAGTGAAAACCAACCTACCAGAACTTGATGAACGATTTTCCATTTGGATCTAGATATAAGTAGTATTAGATACTAGAGAGAATTATCTACACCAACAAATGATCGAGGAAGTATTGATCTAGAGGAAAGATATGCAACCAAAAGATGCCAAATGGAAACTGACAATGATTCTACAACAATTCCCTAACCTTCAACCTTGAGGACAACACTTCTTTCAGAGGGGGAGGGCATGTTAGGGTCCTACCCTAACCCCCTTACTTAGATACTCTATTATTGTATGTGACCACCTTCCTTGAATAAGGTGAATTAAATAGTTAGTTAATAGTCACTCATCGTAAAAAGGGTCATATTTATTAATAAGGCCCAAATTAGTTAGTCAACCCTCATTATAAGTGGGCCCATAGGTAGTTAATATTCTTTATGGATAACTGTATATATAGTAGAAGGTCATGTAATGTTTGATGACGAATTGTTATTGTATTTTGAGCTTTATCCACTTTCTCTCGTGTTCTTTGATTTTGCACTACATTTTATGTGAATTCTCTAAAGTTTTGGGGTTAAGTACATTATATGAAATTAGATTAGAGAAGGTAAGGTAGTAACATCCTATGTCGATTTAAGTGTAGGCTCGTGAAATACTAGTGAGTGAACATTTAATATATGTAGCATTTTATCTTAAATTTTTAACCATAGAAAGTAGAGGGAAAGTAGTATGTTTTTTACAATGAGAATAATCCATGAATGGCTCATATTATATATCATATTAGTTTTAAAATAAGTTTTTCATCCATATTATGTTATTATGTCAAATGTTCCAGCTCATTTTGGATATATATATATATATATATATAATACAATTTTGAAGTAAGTTGCTCATCCATGTTATTGTGCCCACAGTTTCCAATGCATTCTGGAAATAACTACCATCGTTC
>JASDQU010106324.1:55982-80575 GCA_032191745.1 Picea mariana
GAGAGAGAGAGAGAGAGAGAGAGAGAGAGAGAGAGAGAGAGAGAGAGAGAGAGAGAGAGAATAACCAATGTTAAGCCTCTTCAAGGGGTAAACCTCATTTTACAATAGAAAAAATGTACACGATGAGATGCTCCTAAAACCTAAGGTCTCCTTGGTATATATATATATATATATACCAACGATACAATTACAATTAAAATGTATAGCTGACAATACTAATATAACAATAAAAATAAAAAAGCTCAATATCTAGGGATTGTCATGGGGATTTATGCTTAACATGGGGCTTTGTATAGGGGCTTAACATGCCCCTCCCTTTCAAACAATTGTTTCCCTCAACACTTGAATGGTTGCAGATGTTTCTACATGAAGAAATCATCTTCTCATGTCACTTATTCTATTGGTAGGTTCTTCCACTTAATGAGGTACTAAGTAATTGCACAATTTCACAACTAAACTCTTGTTTCAAGGATTATTTCTAATTCTAGTATGATTTTACCATATTCATTGATCTCTGGTAAAATAGTTTGAACTAGGATCTCATCATCGATTACCTTCTTTAAGAAAGAAACATGGAAGACTGGATGTGCATGTGAAGATGGAGGTAACTCCAATTTGTAAGCCATACTTCCAATCCTCTACAACACCTTATAGGGACCATAATACTTAGGTGATAATTTATTGTCCTTCTTTTGTTGATTAAGGGACATTTGTTTGTATGATTGCAGTTTTAGAAATACCCAATCCCCCACTTCAAATTCCCTTTCACTATAATTTTGATATGCTTCTTGTTTCATCCTATTTTTTGTTGTAACGAAGTTTTCCTTTAATAGTTTGAGAACCTCTTGTTGGTGCTCTATGTGGTCCTCCACTTCTTGAACATGCACTTTCCATTTCAAGCATGATGTGATGGATGGAGGATGATATCCATAAAGTGCCATAAATGGGGGCATTTTTTATGAAGTATGGAAGGCTGTGTTGTACCATCATTCTGCCAAGGGAGGCCACTTGACCCATTGTATTTGTTTATCAAATGAAAAGAAAAAAAGATATCCTTCTACACATTTATTCACAATCTTAGTATGTCCAATTAAATTGAGGACAGTTAGATGAGTTGTGAGCCAATTGAGTACCTAGAAAAGAAAATAATTCAATCCTAAATTTCCCAGTGAAAATTGGATCTTTGTCATTTACAATGATCTTAGGGATTATGTTGGACAATGATTGTTGTTAGAAAAAAAACCATAGTCATTGGTATCCACCACAATCATGAGAGTTATGATCCACAAGAGGGGGTTAAACCATGTCACGAAACTCGCGGAAAGTGATGAACCCAATGTCCAACAATCTCCCCTCAAGTGCATGTCGGGCGAGTTTAGATCTCGAGACTTGTTGCTCTGATACCATTTTTTGGACTACGATTGCCATTATACAAAAACCCATAGGCATCAATGCCCGCCAAAATCGTTGGAGTTAGGATCCATGAGAGGGGGTTAACCCATGTCGGGAAACTCACAGGAATTGTTGAATCCAATGTCCAACATATTCCATATGGCTTTTGAACTGTTTCCATGAATGTTGTGGCTACTTGATTTAAAAGGACGAGAAATGGAGAAAAAATGGGCATACTTTGTAAGTCGATCCACTACTACCATAATGACATTATTTCCATTATACTTGGGTAGACCTATAATAAAATCCATTGAAACCTCTTCCCAATGTTGACTTGGTATAGCTAATGGTCATAGGAGACTTAGTGTCTTGATTATGTCTCACTTATTCTATTGAAAAAGAACACATTTAACCACAAAAATTAAAACATCAGTTTTAATACCTTCCAAAAAAAGTCCTCCTTGATCCTATGGTAAGTTTTCAAGAGCCTTGAATGCCCTCCTATAGGAGAAGTGTGCAATTCCAAAAGGATCTTCTTTTTGAGTTGGGATTTCTTACACAAATATAATCAATCTTCCATGCAAATTTATCTCATGCACTTGGGTCCTATTGTAGTTGTTTAATGATCTTGCATACCTTTTGATCTTGATTCCATTCTATTCCTACTTCCACCCAATCAGATTGTGGAATGGAAATAACACAAAATAAACCCTTTGTATCTTCTTCTTTCCTTGAAAGTGCATCTGCTACCATATTTTGTTTTCCTTTTTTGTAAATAATTTCAAAGTCATAACCTATAATATTTGTAACCCATTTTTGTTTCTTTTATGAAGATAATTGTTGTTCCAAGAAGTACTTCAAACTATCATGATATGTTCTTACATTGAAGTGTCTTCCTATTAGGTAAGGGTACCATTTCTTAACTGCATGTAATATGAACAACATTTCCTTTTCATAATGGGTTTGAGTAAGTTATTTTCTTTAATATGGCTACTTTCAGAGGCAAGGGGCCTTCCTTCTTGCATTAAAACTACACCAATGCCATGTACCGAGGCATGCTATTTCACAATAAAGGTTTTTGTGAAGTCAACTGTGACCAAGACAAGCATCATACACATAACCTCCTTAATATTTTCAAAAGATTTGGTTGCTTCTTGAGTCCAATAAAATTCCTCCTTTTTTAATAACGTTGTTAAAGGTGTTGCCATTTGACCATAATTCTTGAAAAACTGGCAATAATATCCTATCGATCCTAAGAATCCTCTAGGATTCTTCAAGGTTTTTGAAATTGACCATTACATCATAGATTTAATTTTGTTAGTGTCCACTTTGACACCTTCATGAGATACAATATGACCTATACATTCCACTTGTAACACCTTGTTTTCCACCAAAAATGTAATTATGTTAAGACTTCATGTATGTGATTTATGAAGCTTGTAATCGTATTTATGTTAATGAAAACACCAGACAAATAACTGGGAAGGAAGCCTTGAGTATTGGCCATGATACCACCTGTGAGATTAGTGAGGTGGAGCTGGGATGTTTCAATGAATAAATTAGGAAGCTTTCCAACATTCTGACTCACATATACATACTTAATGCATGACTTGACCAACGTACCTAGATTGTATTGACCCATGGAACTTGTTTTATGGTGACCAGGTTGGATAGATGTGTAGTTATAACTGCCTTCATATTTGGTACTTGAAAGAGTGAATCATCGACTATGACCTCATCCAGAAGGATGCATAATATTTTCCCCTTCGATTTGGGAGCCTAACACCGAGGGCTTGCTTCTAAGAGAAGTCATCAGGGATCCCAAGTGTAAGGAGAACATTCCAATGGTGAAGAAGGAATAAGGAGTAAGAGGGAAAATGAATAAGGGGATTCACACATATGAAAGAACAAACAAACCACGGAGTAAAAAGAGAACAAGCACACAAGTGCACAGAGACTAGACCCACACAAAAGAACATAGAATAATCACACACCGAGATGAGTCGCAAAATCACAAACAAATGATGAAAATGAGTAGAGTTGATCTCGCACAAGGTTTTGAGCATCATAGGAAAGATGGGAATTTTTTATAAAGAAAATAAAAATATTTCCAAATAATTTAATGGTCATCCTAGAATAGAGAAGACCCATATACAGACTGGAGCAATAAAGGATTGCTACTTGGTGCTTACTGGACAGAAACTTGTTATCCCCTATCCTAGGGATAAATAGGGAGATCATGTCTTGAGGCCCAAAGGACCTAGACATGGAGTGATGAGAGCCACATGACTTGAGCATGGCCTTGGAGGGCCCATATTTTCTTCAGTACAACCCATCTATCATCAACAACAACATCCATCCCACCAACCTAGTATTGAAGTAGCAGTAAGTTGTTCTCCACTAGGTAATGAGTCTGGGTATCATGGTATGTGTCACTCTGATTATTGAAGAACTTAAGTATGTTGCATTGAATTCTCCTTCATTTCATAACGTTTTATTGGAAATTATGCACTTTAAATTGTTCATACCTGGGAGGGTGACATGATGCCCTAGTAAGTTGATCTCCCTTTAGTATGGGTTGCCACTGGGTGTGTTTGTGAAAGGTGATCGTCAATCCCATCCATACTTACCACTTTCCATCTTTAATCCTCTCATGTTCCCCCACCTTGGTTCGGATATTGTGTTTTCCACACTAGGAAGGGTTGTACCTTGCCTTATGGGAAGAAGGGGCTAAAGGACCAGAGGGTAAAAGTAGTTGGAAAGAGTTAAAAGCCAAAATGAAGCCTTTGAGATGCTTCGCCCAGGGATTCTCGAGAAATAAATAAAAAACTTCTCAATAAGAAAAGGGAACCCATAATATAAGTCAAAACGCAAGGTACTAGTTGGTGGATGGGAGATCTTATCATGAGTCGACCTATTAGGACCATGGGCATGTAGCGGTATGACACTACCATATATCTGGTCACCAAACCAGGGTAGTGGCTCTTTGTGGCATAGCCAAGAGAATGTGGGTCTCATCATGAGCGCACCTTCTCATCTCCATGAAATGCTTGTGGGTAACACTATCACCTCTGGTCACCAATCCAAGACTGTGTACCCCAACTCTTCCCTTGAAAAGAAAAAATAACAAAAGCAATAAGACTAAGAATAAAGGGCATTGAATGGGATAGGAAAAAATGGCATCCATGATAAGGTGCAACTCACACTCTACAAAGGCACCCACATGAAAGACCTACATTTCCCTATTATCACTACACCTTGTCCCAAACATTTCCCCATGCCACTTCACACACACTTGCATGACCTAGATTGGTTCTCACCAAGGAAACACCCCAAAATTAAGGATGATTATCCCAATATGACATCTTGATACCTTCTCCAAAATTAACTTCTTAAATTGCATAACATATTTGAGCATTTGTCTAGGTAAAGGGGGGTTTGATGCACATGTTTATGTAATTTGATTATTAGATATGATTGACATTTCTATGATCCCCGTGACTTATGGACCCCTGGAGGGCGTACTTGTTGTTGTTGTAGAAATTTTCTCAGTGGACAGGTACATATGGGGGAATGATTAGCTCGGACCTCCATGGGGATAAAATCCCACATATGGGTGTTGTGACCCCACGATGGGGAGATAGACACCAGAGGCTTGCACTAGGAAGAAATAAGGACATTGCACCAGGGACACTCTGACAGACCTAGACCCAAGGGGGTATTTTCTTTCCACCTGGATGTTGACCCTTAAGAGAACATGACATCATCATTATGACCCTGACGTGATCCAAAGTTAGGGTTTTCACTTATGAGGGTGGGCTAGTTGGCACGTGTGGCAACATTCAAGGCCTTTAGAGGCCAACGTTCTGGATTTGAGGCCTAGAGTTCCACCATGGGGGACTAACGTCACCCTAGAAGGGAATGATGTCACCCTTGGAGATGAAATTAGGGTTTAATTAATGTCATTTATGTAAAACCTGGATCTTAAATGTAATTTGGCCATGTCGACCTTTTTATGACCTAACTAAAATTAAAGGTCATTGATATTGTATAAATAAGAGAGAAAGCTCTCATTTTCATCATCATCTCTTATCACACAAGTGCGTGGTCTAAAATTTGTCCCTCTTTAATGGTCATTGGCTAAACTAATTTGTGCACAACTTTTTGGAAAGGAAAATTTTGGTGTATCTTGGCTATTCTTCATTGTGGATGATCTTCAACTAGGGTTTGGCTTGATTATTCTTGGTGAAGTAAGTAGAAAATGTGCAATTTGTTTATGTTTATGAATTCTTGTGGTAAATTTTACTTGGTTCATGTTAATTATTATGAAATTGCTTGCTCAAAACCCTAGGAGAGAAACATAAGCTATTATCTTTTTCTCTATAGTTTTCCACTTGTTTGAATTTTTCAAAGTGCACCTTGTTTAGAAGTAGCTATTAGAGCCCTAAAATGATAGCACTCTAGTAGCCCTACTCTAATTTCCTCTTGCATATATTATTTCCAAACTGTCTAAGGAAAGAGAAATCACTAGGGCCTACGTTTCCTTACTTTCTAGCCAATTTTTCTTTTAGGACTTGGATGCTTGAGGCCTTGGGTTACCAACACCTCCCCCATCCATTCCATGTCCTTTGACTAAGTACTATCATTGCTAGTTTGCTTTAACATGTGTTGTTTCTATTGTTGACTCCATACACCCTAAAAGGCACTAGTCCATTCACTATAGTGATTGATTGATCAAAACAACTCTCAAACTATCTTCCTTGAAACATCTGCTAACTTCTACTAACCTTAGACTAGACTAATCCATTGATTAACTTTCTATTGTTGAAAAATATTTCTACAACCATCTTACAGCAGAAAATTCATCTCAAAAGTAACATTAAAAGATGATTAGACATTGCTAGTTTTGCTTCCGACAAGTTGTTATCATTTTGTCAACTTAGAGCTATATTTTCTTGTCATTTTCAAGCATTCTTGAGGCATAATTGTTGGGGCTGTTACAAAAAATTCATTGTTGTTATAAATAACTACCTTGCTGCATTTTTGTATCAGCTTACTTAGTTAGTTGTTGTTATAGTTATTTGCTGAAGATTTAGCTATGAAATTGTTCTCTACTACTCTTCATGATGGTGTTAGATGATTGTACAATGGTCTCCCTGATGCTAGTATTACATCCATGGACAAGTTAGAGGAAGTGTTCCTCAAACCATGGAGTGTCAAGGAAGACCCTAACATGCTGCTAATAAGGATAAATAACATAAAAAAACCCGAGAATGAAACTGTTAGGGAATTTCATGATAAATTTGAAAGGTTGGTACAACAAATCCCGGTGAGCTATCACTCTTCAGACAATTTCCTTCTCTTTCTTTACACTAAATCATTTACATGACAAATAGGCTTTCTTCTCAGAGACAAAGCCCCTAAGACAATCCAAGAAGTTCAATATATGGCTACAAGGATTGAAGATAACCTATCATCATCTAGATTTGAACCTTTCTCCACCCCAAGAGTCAAAATAGAGGTTAAACCCAAAGTAGTCCATAATGCTAAATCTATTTCAGATATTGGCGCTTGCTTGGAAAAGCTTCAGTTGACTATAGATGGCATGGTCAAAACCCAATAATTAATTATGAATATGATTCTCAACTGAGAAAGAGATCAAAAACAAGATCCTAAGCCTCCTTATAAAGGGAAATTCCAAAGAGGGACTCAAGTTTTCAAACCAAAGAATGATCAAGAAATCGCTAATACTTTAGCCCCCACAAACATTGTAGAGGATAATCCTTGGTGCTTGCAATATGGATATTCACATTGGGAACATGAATGTCCCCTAAACAATAGTGAACATGACCAAGTAAACATTATTGATCATACCATTGAGGCCCCACAATGTTTCATTAATATCACAATTGAAGAACATCAAGAAGGTATAAAGGAAGCATCCAGGAAGGATATAATGGAGGTGATAAATAATCTTGATCAAGAGTCAAGAGAAAAGTTTAAAAAACAATAATTCCAAGCGTATACTAGAAAAAAGTGAATGAACAAACGTCTCTCTACTAGACCTACAACTTCACAACCAATACCTCCACCTATGAACATACTTCTTCCTAAAAGTCCTCCAAAAGATGATAAGGTTGACTTGAATTTTGACTTTGAAGGTGCATTGGACAAGATGCACATGACCATTCTGCTGAAGGAAGCTATCAAGGTTCTATCTATAAAAGAAAGGTTCTATTTTTTTTTCAAAATATCAGATGAGCCAATGGACCTTCCTATTTTGTTACAAGCAGACCATTTTAGGGTTCAATGTGATGAACACCCACCCTTATTCATGACATTATTAGTGAATAACAAATGTATTAACAACTGTATTCTTAATTCAGGAGCAGGTGCTAACATGATGTCTTTGAGAGTCATGGATAAGCTAGGCCTGAAGGACACACGAGCTTATAGGAATGTATTTGGTTTTGAATCCAGGGCCATCCCCACTCATGGGGTAGTCGATAATGTTGAAGTATGCCTTGATAGATATCCCGAGAGAGTGATCCATATGGATATTGTGGAGGTGGACGTCCCTGATGTGTGGGGAATGCTTTTGTCTAGGAAGTTTTCCGCAATGTTGGGAGGAACATTAGAGATGGACCTAACTTACATCAATGTGCCTATGAAGAATGGGTCAATTGAACGCCTTCCAAATATTCCAATGGCCAGAGCCCATGTGCAAGAAATTAACAATGATTTTGACACTAATGTAACACATGAGCCAACCAAGGAAAATATTCCTATATTTTCTCCAGAGGATTTACCTTTTGCTTCAGAGGAAGAGTTTAATGAGATACAATGGCCAAAAAAGGAAGAATATCAACAAATTTTAGATAAATATAAGGACAAAGAAGTTGGAACTATTAATTTACTAAAGAAAGGGATGATGACATATTGATCAAACCAAGCCAACAAGAAGTCCTTACAGCTGAATCCCACCCTCCTCCCTCAATACGATATACTAAGGTTATACAAGAAACAACCAAATTGAAGCAAAAGAGTATCAAGAGGGATATACGGTCTGGATGTGGGACACAAAGAAAGGAGAGCATGCTAAAAAGGGAATGCACATTTTTGGCTTGGACCTTTCAGAATCAGGATGAAGTCAATCAATGATGCCAACTATTTATCCACGTTGGAAGGAAGAAAATTCCCATTACCGGTTAGTGGGCGCCTCCTTAAACTCCATCACGAGGAAAATACTTGACTTCACAGGTAAGTATAGATAATTTAGGCATTTGCATCCATTATATATACCATCCGCATATCATGCTAGTGTAGTGTAGTTTCATTTTGTATTATTTCATTATGTATATATGCATGATTAATTTTATTCCACTATATCATAGATGAGTGAGGGGTGATATCACCACCTTAATTATTACTGATACATTTGTTGAGATATAGAAGATACAGGTCATACCAAATATGTTGAGGTTCTCATGCGCTCTACGGTGAGCACATGTCCCCGAGTTGGAGCCATATGTTATCCCCTATCCTAGGGATAAATAAGGAGATCATGTCTCAATGCCCACAGGTCCTAGACATGGAGTGCCTAGATGAATTGAGCATGGCTTTGGAGGGCCCATATTTTCTTTAGTACAACCCATCTATCAACAACAAAAACATCCATCCCACCATCCTGGTCTTGAAGTAGCAGTAAGTCTTGCTCCATGAGGTAATGAGTCTAGGTATCATGGTATGTGTCACTCTGATTTTTGAAGCACTTAAGTACGTTGCATTGAATTATGCTTCATTTCATAAAGTTTTCTTGGAAATTATGCTCTTTAACTTGTTCATGCCTGGGAGGGTGACATGATGCCCTAGTAAATTGATCTCCCTTTGCGATGGGTTGCCACTGGGTGGGTCTGTGAAAGGTCATCGTCCATTCCCTCCATACTTATCACTTTCCATCCTTACTCCTCTCATTTACCCCCACCTTGGTTCAGACATTGGGTTTGCCACACTAAGAGGGGTTGTACCTTGCCTTGTGGGATGAAGGGGATAAAGGCCTAGAGGGTAAAAGTAGTTGGAAAAAGTTAAATTACAAAATGAAACCCTTGATATGCTTCTCCCAGGGATTCCTGAGAAAGAAATAAAAATGTTCTCATTAAGAAAAGGGAACCCATAAGATAAATCAAAACTCAAGGTACTACTTGGTGGATGGGAGGTCTCATCATGAGCCATCCTATTAGGACCATGGGAATGTAGTGGTATGCCACTACCATCTATCTCGTCACGAAACCAGGGTAGTGGATCTTGGTGGCATATCCAAGAGAAAGGAGTTCTCATCACGAGCCAACCTTCTCATCTCCGTGAAATGCTTGTGGGTAACATTGTCACCTCTGGTCACCAAGCCAGGACAATGTCCCCCAACTCTTCCGTTGAAAAGAAAAAAGACCAAAATCAATAAGAATAAGAATAAAAGGAGTTGAATGGGCTAGGAAACAATGGCATCCTTGATAAGGTGCAAATCACCCTCTACAAAGGCACCCATAGGCAAGACCCACATTTCCCTGTTATCACTGCACCATGTGCCCAAAATTTTTCCTGTGCCACTTAACACACACTTACATGACCTAGATTGGTTTTCATCTGAGAAACACCCCAAACTTAAGAAGGATTATCCCAATAGGAAATCTTGAGATCTTCTCCAAACCTGACTTGTTAAATTGAATAACATTTTTGAGCATTTGTCTGGGTAAAGGGGGGTTTGATGCACATGTTTGGGTAATTTGATTATTAGATGTGATTGACATTTCTATGATCCCCGTGACTTATGGACCCCTGGAGGGAGTACTTGTTGTTGATACAAAACTTTTTCCGGTGGATAGGTACATATGGGAGAATGATTAGCTTGGACCCCCATGGGGATGAAAGCCCATAGATGGACGATGTGACCCCACTAGGTGGAGAGAGACACCAGAGGCTTGCACTAAGAAGAAATAAGGACATTGCACCAGAGACACTCTAGTAGAACCAGATCCAAGGGGGTCTTTCCTTTCCACCTGGACGTTGACCCTTAAGAGCACATGATGTCATCATTGTGACCCTGACATCATCCAGAGTTAGGGTTTGCACTTATGAATGAAATTGTGTGCTAGTTGGCACATGTGGCAGAATTTAGGGCCTTTGGAGGCCAAACGTTATGCATTTGAGACCTAACGTTCCACCCTGGGGGCCTAACGTCACCCTAGAAGGGCATGACATCACCCTTGGAGATGAAATTAGGGTTTAATTAATGTCATTTATGTAAAAACTGGATTTTAAATGTAATTTGGCCATGTCAACCTTTTTATGACCTAATTGTAATTAAAGGTCATTCGTATTGTATAAATAAGAGAGAAAACTCTCATTTTTATCATCATCTCTCATCACACAAGTGTGTGGTCTGAAATTCGACCCTCTTTAAGGGTCATTGGTTGAACTAATTAGTGCGCAACTTCTTGGAAAGGTAATTTTTGTTGTATCTTGGCTAATCTTCATTCTAGATGATCTTGAACTAGGGTTTGGCTTGATTATTCTTGGTGAAGTAAGTAGAAAATAAACAATTTGTTTATGTTTATGAATGCTTGTGTTAAATTTTACTTGGTTCATGTTAAATATTATGAAATTTCTTTCTCAAAACCCTAGGAGAGAAACATAAGCTATTATATTTTTCTCTATAGTTTTCCACTTGTTTGAATTTCTCAAAGTTCACCTTGTTTAGAAGTAGATACTAGAGCCCTAAAATGATAACATTCTAGTATCCCTACTATAATTACCTATTGCATATATTATTTCCAAATTTTCTAAGGAAAGAGAAATTGCTAGGGCCTAAGTTTCCTTACTTTCTAGCCAATTTTTCTTTTAGGACTTGGATGCTTACGTCCTTGGGTTACCAACACCTCCACCATCCATTCCATATCCCTTGACTAAGTACTATCATTGCTAGTTTTCTCTAAGATTTTTTGTTTGTATTGTTGACTCCACACACCCTAAAATGCACTAGTCCATTCACTATAGTGACTGATTGATCAAAACAACTCTCAAACTATCTACCTTGAAACATCTACTAACTTCTACTAACCTTAGACTAGAATAATCCATTGATTAACTTGCCTTTGTTGCAAAATATTGCTACAACCATCTTATAGAAGCACATTCATCTCAAAAGTAACATTAAAAACTGATTAGACATTGCCAATTTTTCTATCAACAAGTTGTTATCATTCTGTCAACTTAGAGATATATTTTCTTGTCATTTTCAAGCATTCTTGAGGCACAATTGTTGTGGTGTTTACAAAACATTCATTTCTGTTATAAATAATTACCTTTTTTTAGTTTTATATTAGCTTTCTTATTTTTCATAGGTTTATGGTCTTATGAAGAACTAACATCATATGGTACTTGTAAATTGCACTCTTTTCTATTTGTTGTCTTGTTCTGGGAAAGTACACCTTATTTACCCTTTGCTTCATCTCTATAAGACACAAAGATCCTCTGACTTTAGTGACCTATGAGAGGGGTGGGAATTTCGTATATCTTCTACCTTATCCTTCTCAAACCCTCAGGATTGGGGACACCTCCCTTGGGGTACTGTGATATACTCCTGTATAGAAAGGGGTTTCCTATTAAGGTGACAGTGATAGGTCACTCCCTGCTACACAAATCTTGCTTCCACTTTCCTTGGGATTTGGGAAAGTATAAATTGTGCAATAAAGAAACCAAAACTACTAAGAGAAGGTCACCGAGGGACTATGTAGCAGAGAAGGGACTCCCTTGTGAAAAGTTAATCCAGTTGGGAAGGTGCCTGATAAACTCATGGAGGTCCTGAATTTAGTGGGAAGAGGGATGCTTCGGTTGTTTCCGATGGAGTGAAGGAGAGTAACCTTCCTGAACCATTTCTTTGACTTGGAAGTCAATTGAGATAGTACCCCGGTGGTATCATGGCTAGGTATAGGGGTGGAATGTTGTGGAAAGACACAATGCAACATAGCCCAAGGGTGGGTGAAGATTCATTTCCCCTCGGTCAGTTGGCTGGTGTAACATATGAGTGTTTTTTGCTTGTAATTTCTATTGGCTATTTGATAATAGTTACAAATTGAATTATATTTATATTGATGATTGAGTATGTTGGATGAATGGATGCTAAACTCAAATTCAAGTGAAGTTCATTACTGATCCCTTAAAATAATAAATATGTTAAGTGTTTCATTGTATGAGGAAGGCCAGTATCAGCTGATAACCTTGTATTTTCCTTTCTTTTGAAATGGAAAGTTTACGAGATATGAAATATTCATTTGAGTGTTTAGTGATAGAGTGTTTCCTACCTGTTGGATATTGGTTCAAGATCCCAAAGGATCTGAGTTGGATTATCGAAGAATGAGTCTAGGAATTCTATAGGACAATTAAGTCCAGAAACCACCCTTATACCTGTTGAAACCCTTTATCTGAACGCATAGAAGCATCGATTGTTGATTTGAAAAAAGTAGTAGATCTCAACCATCCATAGAATATTTGGGATTTGGAAGAAAGACTTTCAAGTGGCGAGACCATCGGGAAATCCCAAGGTGTGAATTCGTAGTGCATTTTCGATGGGAAAATCCCAAGAGGTTGTGATCCATTGATCTATCGAAAGTTAAGCCAATGACATTTGGGCTATAGATGACCTGAATGTTACACCGATAACTCTATCTAGAAGTAGGATATTGAGATGGTTTTGAAAAGGCTTGGGTGGAGTCTCCAATGGGAAAAACCTAATACCAAGAACCTGAGGACGAGGAGGACCGTATATCTATGGGTTTTGATGTCGATGGGATTAGAACTATTGGATCTGGGACTATACAAACTGAAGAAGGATTCACGTTGAAATGGTGTGTGAATTAAGCACTGTGTGACTGAAAATTCCAAGTGATCCCCAACCGTTAGACGTGAGGATCCAAGGACTGTCAAATCCATCGGAGTGAGTCTTGTCAAAAAGCCTCGTGATCAATTGGGGTAGGTGCATCATGATAGAAAAAGGTCTTGAGTGGATATGATTCATCGATCTAAGGATATTGTAGTCCGACATGATCATGATCGTTGACCAGTCGTAGATCCAATCGTCAACATGTTACATGGAGGTTGGGAAAGGTGTTATTCACTATGTAGTTTGAGGTACCAATTTTATTGAGGCTATCAATTTCTAGGCCAGAAGACCATTGGATTCATTGAGAATAGTTCCATCGGAGAAGTTCTATTATGATTGAAATGTGGGTGATGTAACCTTCTTTCTCGATGGGTAGAGGAACTGATTCATTGTCGACTGTTGATACGGTCAGGTTGGGAAAGTCACAACTGTCTAATCGGGGATGTTTGTTTCCCTAGTTCATGTAGTAGCCATGTATCAACATTCTGTCACAAAATTATTGGGACGATGGGTGATAAGTCTAAGTATTTGTTGCAACTTCCTGCAACAACGAAGAACAAATATGAAGTCCTCATGGGCACCACGATGGACATGGGTAATTGAGGGTGAAAACCTAAGATCCATGGATTAATGAAAGTGGAAATTTGACATCCCACCAACCTAAGAGGATTTAGGGGGTTGAGTGTGTTACACCACTTCTGAAACCCCAAAGGAATAATTGGAAATCTCTGCATATAGTTGTTTCTCTTCAAATAGTTTTAACACCATGTCAACATGTCATACATGTTCTTCCCATGATTTGTGGTAGATAAGTATATCATCAAAAAATACTTAGACAAATTTTATTAGTAAGGATTTGGAAACAAGATTCATCAAGATTTGAAATATTGAAGGTGCATTCGTATGGCCAAATGGCATCACCAAAAAATCATAATGACCTTTATGTGTTCTAAATGTTGTTTTGGGAATGTCTTCTTGCCTTATTCTAATTTGATGATATCTAGAGTGGAGATCCAACTTAATAAAAAAAATTCATCCTTGCAATTCTGTTAAAGCATCATTTTCCACCTCATTTGCATTGATTCCCTATTAGCCTGAATCATATACTATTTCCCTACTTGCAGACGCAATCCCCCTTCATTAATCCTCATAAATCACTAAAAATCCCACGTACATGCCCTATCATCTATGGAAAATGCATACATACGCATGTTTATCTTTATTAGCTCGTGCACACATTTATTTGGCTTAAAAAATATGATTTTGCTAAAATTTGGGCAATATTTACAGGTTCCTTCGGTTCCCAACTCCCTATTACCCATGGATAACTAATCTAACCACTTGATTGGAGTATAAAAATGAGCCAATGGGGTAGAGAATAAATAAACATGACATTTTTCACCATTATGTTGGCCATATATTTCCTAGTCTACAAGTCCCTCATCTCATGTATCTAATTCATCCCCTTCATATTTGGAAACCCTTATTTCAAGCCATCCTTGCTCTTATATTTTCAGAAAGAGTTCATTCCTCTTTCTTGGACATGAATGAGCACAGGAGTTGGAGGTAGTGTTGATCGTCATTGGCTTGGGTGGAGGGACCCAGATTCTGGTTCCATAGCAACACCACAATAGTTACATGTTGTAACTACTCTTGATTTTGATGTTTATTAAAAAAGAACTCTCTTTCTTGTCCTATCTCATGTTTTAGTTTATGATTATTATATCTGGGAAATTTATTAGCTAACACACTAATGGATTTGTTTTCAATCATATTATGTGTATATTAGTTATCTTGTGACTACCTCTTTGTAGTTGTCTTCTTTGTTGTGTCCAGGTGGATGAAGGAACTATTGAAGTAGAATGCTGGAGAAATATTTTCAATTGAGGGATCACCATCGAATAATTGGAACCAATTTTGTTTCCTACTTTCTAATCGAAAGTTAGTTAGTTAGTTAGTTAGTTATAATATTGCTTGATTGTTATTGTGGGATTGAGTGTGGTCTTTTGGTCGATGCTATGTTGTAGTTGTAACGCAAAACCATAGGAGAAATTTCTCCATCAACAAAATTGGAAAATTTGTTGGGGATTGTCTCCCATTGGGTTAGTTTAGGGTGATTGTATTGCTTTTGTTTTGTTTTCGTGATTTCTTTCTGTTTTTAATATTGAGTTCAATTATTTAGAAACCTAGCCTTTCTTTCCACTCCTTGAATCCAATTTCTTTCTTGGATCTTCTTGACATTCTAGGTACTAAATGCTTTGTTTTTCAATAATAGAAGCATACATATGTTGCCTAAAAGAGGAAAAAGGACGTACATACACACCTTGTCTTGGTGGCAGGAGTGTACAAGTCCTGTAAAGAGGTATTTTTTTCCTTTTTTCTTGTTCAATGTCTTGTTTTTGTCTCTTAGGGTTCTCCTAGGCTCTCTTGGTTTTTGTCAGGGTTCTCCTAGCTCTCTGTGTTTCTGTCAGTGTCTCTGAGGGTTCTCCTAGGCGCTCTTGGTTTTTGGTCTCTGAGGATTCTCCTAGGCTCTCTTGGGTTTTGGTATCTGAGGGTTCTCCTAGGCTCTCTTGGTTTATGTCAGTGTTTTTTCTTGTTCAAGGTATTGTTTTTGTCTCCGAGGGTTCTCCTAGGCTCTCTTGGTTTACGTCAGTGTCCTTAAAAGTCTCTGAAGTTGATCTTTGTTTATAAAACTAAAAGAAAAACAAGTTTTTTGGATGCTTTTATGGTTTTGAGTCTCTTTTGGATTTGATTAGTGTTGTGAAGAGTTATTTAGAGTCTTTTGGTTTCTTGATTTCTTTTGAAGTCTTTATATGATTTGAAAGTCTTGGTTTAAGAGTTGTTCTGACTTTATCCTTTGCACTTTTGTCATTAGAGAAAACAAAGTTGCATTCATTTTCAACTTTTTCTTTTGTTTTGTTTTCAAGAAATCATATAAGAATTGTTTTTATTTTTAGATTAGTTTCTTCCTATAGTTCTTGTCTTCTTTATAAATCAAAAGGAAAAAGAACAAGTCTTGGTTGTAGCATACTTTTCTTCCTTCTTGCATTCATAAAAAGTTAGTTGCATTTGTATGTGTCTAGAGTTTCTTGTTTTCTATCGATTTTTAGTTTTGAAAAATAATGTCAAAAGTTGCATATCTTTCAAAAGATTGCATTTCATTTTCCTTGAAAAATAAAAGTTGCATTGCATATAAGAAAAGGAAAAGAATTGCATTAAAATTTGAAAAGCTTGCATCAAGTGCCAAAATTCTCATTTTCTCTTTAAGGATAAGATTTGTTTCATAAAGAAAACAATGTTTTTATAGCGTTTATTTTTTGGAGTATCATAAAAGACCAATACGTTGTGCGAACATACCTATTGCGTAAACAACAACCTTAAAATGAACACTAGAATTAAAATTTACTAGACTTTGTTTGTAGGGTTCATTAACTAGTTTAGGTTAAAGCCTTGGAATAGGTTGGAGAGTAAATTATCCAAGGCTATAAAATAAACATAGGAGTTTGACTTGGGGAGTTTGAAAATCCAATTTTCGTATAGGTGCGGCTAGAGAACTCCTCTAATACAGAAGCTAAATACGAGGTCATGTGAGGGTAAGTGGTTGATATTACCCGTCCGATATTGTCCAAACATTTGCGGATTGTTGGGTATATGAGGGTTCCTTTAGTGCCACTTGCCCTCCTACGGTGCTGGTGATTTTGGGGCTTCGAGCATAGTTACCCTGTCCATACATATGATACTTAGACCATATAAGCCTCATTTAACTGGACCTAACCATCCATTTATCTTGCGCATTCCGACTTCTTCGGAGCTAGATTACATTGCTAGTTTTCCTCTTTGGTGGTCATGTTGAGGGGTCCAAGATCCTTTGACTCAATAGTAGGAACCAAACCCACCTTAGAGGCCCAATTATAATCCACATCATTTTATGAGTGGAATGGTTCTCCAAATCTTTCGATCTAGCCAATTTACCGATGGGCTTTACTAGTGATTGACATGGTATCTTTCTATGAAAGTTTCGCCTTCAGGTTAAACGATTCTCTTTTTTCTTTTTTTATTATTAGACGAGTCTGATAAAATAAGGGGGGTGATGGTATAAACCAACTAATAGAGGAAAATATTAACTACTGAAGAATGTTGATCTTGGGATAACCCTCGTGCTCTAGCGTGCAAACAACGATATTCACACCGATTACAAGTCTAGTAATAATACATTACCTTGATGGTATTTCAACACTGACTGAGATAAGAATTATTGAAATAAAATATGCATGAAATAATGATAAGTGCAAGAAAAATAGTTTCCTTAGCTCTACCATCAATCACATCTTAGCACAACGATTCACTTTTCATCATTTAGAACAAAAGAATTGTTTAAAGTATTGAAAAGATAGTTTATCAATAGATTCAGAAAATCTTACTCGTTACAACATCAAGTATTGAATTCAAAGATGGAAGTAGTTCCTCCTCAATCCAATCACATAATGCCTTTGATGAAAATAAAATTTTGCCTCTGGTTCTAAACATAACTTCTTAATTAAAGTTGCTCAGAAATAATTCTTTATAATTATCCAAAAAGAGGTTCCTTCCCCCAAAACCATCAACCCTTCCCAAAAGGTCGATCCCCTTATTTATAAAGAATTGCTACTTAAAATAGCTACTAAAATTTTATGTTAAGTAAAACAAACGAATGACATGTGGTGCTTGATCTCTTTGTTCTCTTGAGATCATCTAGTGGTTATACTGGAGTGGATTATTATTCTCATACTTTGACCACTTGACGAAGAGATCCTTGAATGTGTTAGAATATGAGAATCTGTCCTTGTCCATCGGGGTTGAAATGGATTCCTTTATCTCTATTTCATGTTCTCTATAGATGATCATCTTAGCACTTAAACATTGCATTACTGCGTGAGCCTTGATCGGGTGTTCCATAAACTTCTTTACCTAACCTGGTGTCATGCTCACCACCTATGCGATCTCCAATTCCCATGCTGAGTCCTGTTCTGCATGTCGTTTGACTATGTCATGCAAATAAACAAAGTCTTTAGGTGAGCCAAAATCTGGAAGGCTAATGTCTTTCATCTCCCTATTGATCTTCTCCCAACTTTTCTCACACTTGGCCCACCTTTCCTATATCTTTCGTTGAGGTTACTAGGCCATAAATACCCAGTATTCAACTGCCTTCCTGATTTGGGAGATGTTGCTATCCATCAGCACTCGGATGCCATGCTCCTCTATGTCTTGACCCTTCTGTACTGCAATGATATAATCCATTCATTACACAGCCTGGTATGCCTTCGCATACCATCTCTCCATGTCTTTCTAGGTTGTCAATGCCATGAGAGTGTCTTATTGAAAATCGGCTATGCATGCAGTGAAGAGATGTATTTCGCTCGTGAATTGTGCATATGCTTCTTGGAATTCACTCTTTAGGAAAAATGTTTCTTGCGTTGAGTCTTGGTAATATTTCGCCAGATGGCGCAGATGGTCCAACTCCTTATTTGCGGAGGCTAGTTCCTTTTCATCCTGTTTCACTTGATCCAGCGTGGAATCAGTTATAGCCATCCCCGCAATGATTAGCTCAGTTGTATTCACATTTTCTATGATGTGCAACTTTTCTTTTGTGGTGATGAGAAGCGTGCTATCCAATGTGAGCCTCCTTTTCTTGGTTGTCCTTCTCATTCTGGATTTCCTCTTTCTGTTGTAAGAAATCACCTGTATATCGACGACCTCATCCACGAACTTAGGGATCTGTTGGTCTCCCCAAGTCAAAGTGTTTCCCAGGCTTCCCACCGTATATATTTTTTCTAGGACTGGCTCCTCTACTTCTTTAATAGGGGAAACTTCTATATGTTCCAGTGACTTGACCTCCTACTGGTGTTCGCCGGCTGGTGGAGTATCAGACTTAAATGGGTAGACGATCATAGGCTCAACACTAACTTGGTGATTGGTTGTTGAGGTGTCGATTTCTGGCTACTACAATTCCTCTTCTTGTTCACTAGATCCCAGCTCATCCTTAGAGTTGTCTTTCGGGGTCCATGATAAGTTGAGAAATTTAGTGTTTAGGATACTCTCGACCCTATGGTCACCCTGTTGAGGGTTTAGAATCGAAGCATCAGGGGTTGGCGCAAATGTTCCCCCTGGTTCTTTCTCCTCTTTGATTGGTACTAGAGTTATAAGCGAGACCTCCAAGCTCTCTTCATCATCATAGATGGTAATCAGATCAAAGAGGATGTTAGGCACGCCTGTTTCACCTGATTTTCTTGGAATCTCCTTCTGGGATGGAATAGTCACTGATGATTTGGCATGTGGTGACAAAAATCCAGGGTTTTCTGGATCGATGGTTTCCTCCAGTGGGGTTGATTCTGAGCCATTTATCTCCTCTCCGATGTTGATTGGGTCAGTCGGGGTGATCCTTATAGGTTCTAATAGTTGGGGATAATTTTCTAACCTCTGGATGACTCTTTGGGATTCTTCTAACAAAAAAATCCCCCTTCTCCGTGCCTCTATGGCTTCTACTGCTTTGTTCTCTTCCCTAACCCTGAGGGCTTCTTGAGCCGTCATTTCTATCGTTTTGAATTTCTCATCCATACTCATAACTTTAAACCTAGTCATATTTGGGTTATATTTTTTCTGTAATACCTCCTCCTAGTCCTGAGCACATTTTGTAAATATCTCGTCTTCAAAATGATCATGTGCGTATGGAAAGCAAGAGGAGACTTGTGATGCATGCTGAAGTACCATGCCTCTAGGGTCATGTTTGCGAAATAAGCCTCTTGGGAATCTATATTCTAGCTGGTTCAAATCCTCTTGTTTAGTTTTTGCAGTATCCTTCACCATGTAAAAACCTATATGGAAACCATAGGGTATTAACGCTCACTTTTTGTCTTTAAGTAGAGTGACATTATAGCCTTGCAGGATGGTTTGGTAACATATTTCTCCCATGAAGAGCCAGTCTGCGACGTGAGTGGTGAGTAGATGCGGTACACCGGTAGCCCCATACACACTGATATAAGTACTAGTTTCTTCTAGGTACCAGTGGCCTACCTTTGAGATCATTTTCTTTGCCGCTGCCAAAAGTATTGGGCATTCTTTCTTAAAAATAATAAAATAAACCCGAGCTATAAATTCACCGCAGATGAGAGCATAGGATTTTTTGTACCTGTTTTCCCACAAAATGTCAGAGTAGACATGTACAAGTAGCTCGATGACATGTTATCTCAGATTCATGCCTGCGAAGACGTTCCTTGCATAGATTACATCTAGCAGGTACGATGCCATGTGAAAAGCAGACGCTTCTCCATCCTTTGGTGTCTGGGCCTGCAATATGTTGGTGCTCAATTGTTTAGAAATGATTTCTCACCAGTTGAATCTACTCTCAGATGTGGTCATACTGTATTCCAGGGGCATCCATGCCTCTAAAAACTTAGCGCAATCCATATCCCCGTACAATCGACATATTAGAGCCATTAAAAATAGATGCAGGGCTCCCTTAGGTTTGATGTCCCATACTATTCGTTGCTCCAGTTTGTGAATTTTTTGTCTTCCTTCCACCATGAGGCCATCAATTTGCTGGTGTCATGGAACTCATAGAATTTTACTATGAAATCAGTGTTTAATCGCTCCTTCGGGTCCTTGAGCTTGTAGTATTTTTGGACCTCTGTCAGGAGAAAAACACCGACACATCCCCCATTCTCATCATTGAATAGGAACTTCATTGCATCTATATGGTCAATTATCCACCCTAGGGTCTCAATACAGGGTAAGATCAAGGTTTGATAGGCTACCATATGTAGGCATGACCGTCGGATGTTCAGAAAAAACTAGTCGTCGAGCGTCCCTACATCTGGGTCACTGTGGGAGATAAATTCTGGGTAATCTTCCTGGTTAATCCTGTTGAACAAATCTCCCCACTATGGGAGCATTATATTTGACCCAGTGTTGGCCTCTGTATCGCCAAATGTAGGGGGATCTGAAAATTCCTTCTTAGTAGACGTTTTGATGATTGATTCCTCTTTAGTAGCAAAATTCAACTACCTCACAACACCGATAGAAGATCCTTCACTGACCTCTACTTCCTTCAACTTTTGTTCCCTTGGGGACAGTATGTTCGTTGGCTTCCTTGGAGGAATTTTCCTACAGAGAGAGCAGAGTTAGAGAGCACCTTTGCAGAAAGGATACTGATATATAAATAACATGCGACCGCCAAAATGATAAAATGAATACATACCTCTTCTTCTCAATAGCTTAACTTGGTTTTGAAATTCTAAGAATCAAGTGCAACTCTTGAGATGCTCTTTTAACTCCTTTGACTGCTCTGAGAATGAGAAAAATTGTGTGTAGAATGCCGGGGTTTGAAACTGTCTTAGCAATTTAAACACAAAGAATACTTACCTTTTCGCATCAGTTCTTCAATTCGGGGTGTAAATGCAATTTTACACAATTCGTCACCAAGATCCGCATTATGCTCAGGATTAAATGCGATAGGCTGGCGGCACATGAGCGGGCTACGTTGTGGTTCATCGAAAATTTCAAATTCCTTTTATTCGGCCAGTGCACGGGACAACAATGTATGTGGAGCAAGACATTAATTGGCTTATTAAATGACATAATATGATCTTATTTTGTGTTTAAAATGTCCCATCATTCTGGTCATTAAAATGAGTGGATCGGGGGTTAGCGCTTTTCTTAGACAATTTTCATTGATATCTTGTGGAAAAATATTCGATGTTGATCCATGTTGGCACATGGGCAGACCCAGGGTTCAACACTCAAGAGCACACCAACAAAGCCCTAACTACCGACCCTTTTGGCAACATCTATGAAGTAGATGAAGTCTCACCCAAGGCAACTATGAGGGGGTTGTAGGACATAAATGTCTACAACTAGGGGGAGTATCAAGTGAATCTATTAAAATAGCAATATATCATGCATCTATCATTCAACAAGCTAGATCTATCCTTCACAGCTATAAGTTCAATCTAATACAATAAGGAAGCTAACAATATAATAGCAACAGAGATCAAAGCATCAAGCATACACACAACAACAGATGTATGTGGTTCACCCTCTCTCTAGGGATACGTCCACAAAACAATGCTATATTATACTAAGTAAAGCATACAGTTCTTGTTTGCGCTCTTACCTAGAAGATATTCTTTCTCTTCTCTCTTTCTCTCCCCTCCCTACGCACCCAACTGCAGGACTTGGCCTTCACACACAACAAAATATCTTACCTTACCAAAAGGTTTCCTCCCTCTCAACACTTCTCTATCTCAATACAATGATCCCTCTCTCTATACTATAGCTAGATCAACAAAAGTATAGTACTGCAGAATTACCAACTTGTACTGACCCGACCGAGGTCCTCTTGACCTTTATTTATACATTACAATACCTCACCGACAACCTTAGGCTGAACCTAGGTGCCAAAACCCTAAAAGACCAAAACCCTAGGTGTCTAAAACCCTAGGTCAACTTGACCCACTTTCTTCGGGCTTCACCAACCTGTCCTTCCTTCCTTCTCACGCGGTGCTCCAAAGCATCCAACAATGGCTTTTTCTGCTTGCTGAGTTGTCCACGATCCATATTCCTTGCTGATGTGTCATCCTTGATCTTCTCATCCAACGAATTGCATTTCCTTGCTTCGCTCCATATTTTCTACTCTTTTGCTTACGTTGACCCAGTGATTGTCACTATGTCTCCCGTGAAGTTCTCTTTTCACCTTTTCTTTCTTGTTCTTCACTTCCTTCCATGACCAAGGGCCAACAGGCCCCCAACACTCACTTGTGACTCGTCTTGAGGCACTTTAGATTTGATCCTTCTGTTTTGCTTTGACTTTGAACTGTGTAGGGAAGCCTTGGTTTCTACTTTATGCCTCCTCTCCCTCCTTGTGTAGATTGTCTTTTCCATGTCTGGTACCCAGTTTCAACTGCACCTGGTACCTAGAACCTTTTTCTCATGCTTTTACTAAGAGCTGCAAGGCAGCTGGTTGTCATAGTACAACTTCAGCCGACTCCAATTTACCAACCTTCCTTCCATTCTCCCTTCAATGTTTTCAGTTGCACAACTCCTCCTTCTGTAACATAGTCGATCTCATATGGTCCAAGCCAATGCATTCTGAACTTCCCTGGGTGTATTATAAACTTACTATCGTACATCAGTACTAAATCACTTGGCTTGAGTGCCTTCTTCTTGATGTGGCTATCGTCATATGTCTTCTCTCGTTCCTTCTGAACCTGTTGGTGGAAACCTGCAATGAATCCGTGTTCTTCCAGTTCAACCAACTTTGTGAGCCTTTCCTGAACAACACCAGTGTCATCCATACCTGTAAAAGCAACAATTCTTAAGCTTGGTACCAAGTATTCCATCAGGACAATAACTTTGAGACCATAAACCAACTTGAAAGGAGTTTGCATTGTTAATTTCTTGCAAGTGGTTCGATAGACCCATAGTACTGCAGGTACTCTTAAGTCCCAGTCATCCCTATTCACAATGAAAATCTTCGTTAATGCTATCTCCAAGATCTTATTGAATGCTTCAACTGTTCCATTTGCTTGTGGATGGTAAGGTGTGCTCTTCTGATGGTGGACTAGAAATTCTTTAGTCAGGGCTTCAACTGTCTTATTGATGAAATGTGTGCCTTGATCACTCATAAGGATCTTGGGGCATACAAACCTGCTTATTATGTCATCAAATATAAAACGCGCAGCTGTGGTTGCACTACAGTATTTAACTGCTCTGGCTTCAGTGCATCTGGTTAAGTATTCTGTCATAGTAATGATATACCTTGCTCCTGTGTGTTTTCCCGGTGGGTTTATAGGTCCCACGAAGTCAATGGCCCACTTTTCAAATGCTTGTAGGTTCATCTGTGGTGCTAATGGAATTTCATCTCATTTGGATGGTTTCCCAACTCTTTGGCATACATCACAGGCTCTAGCATAATCTTTATCATCTCTGTGTAAGGTAGGTCTGTAATGATCCCAAGCCATTATGCAAGGATCATCACTTGTTTTGGTGTCTTTTAAACTTTTTTCTGGTTGTGGTATTTCGTCAAACAATTTGCTGATCTATTTGATTAGATGTGTTTATGCAGCAAATAACAGAAAGAGATAACCATGGAACATACCTCAACCATATGCAATAAGATAGACAAGCCAAAACATCTCAAATCTTCTTTATTCATAAAATAGAGAAACCTGCTACAATGAAGATGCCGATCTGGAATGCTCAACAGATGGCCAAGAAGATAGACAATAGATAA
>JASDQU010106324.1:80733-104616 GCA_032191745.1 Picea mariana
TTAGGGGGTTGGATTAAGGGGGGGGGGGAAGGGAGAAGGGGAGTTGGGTCCTCTCTAGGTGGATCTTGAGTCAGGATCTGGTTGGATGTGACAGGTTCAGGCGTGTTATTAGACTGGGGAGGCATAGGGATGGCTCTGTTGCTTTTTCATTCTGGGTTGTTGCCAGTGTTCGGCTTCTTCAGTCGAAATTTCAAGGGGAGATTTAGGACAATGCTTGGCAAAATGACCATACTCATGACATATTTTTCACTTGAATGGAAGTTGTTCGTAATCAACTTGTTAGAGGTAATTCCACTTATCCAGGGTGAGATTAATAGCTTCAGGGAGACGTTTTTCTAGATCTACTTCTACACAGATGCACGCATAGGCTTGAAGGCCATGTTTTGGTTCTGCCCTATCTATGAACTTCCAGAGGGTGTTTCCTATAGATCAGATAGTTTCAGTATTCGAGCAATGCAGCGGGAGGAAGGGGAGGTGAACCCAGACAGGGACAACATTGGGGATGTAATTTTCAGGGTTAAAATCAGGAGTCCAGCTATTGAGATACATACCCCTGGAGCCCATGAAATACAGTCTGCTTCTGAAGATGAGATCTCTATCTGCTTTGTTTTTGAAAAGGAACGTGAAGAAGCCTCTTTCACAGAGGAAATGTGAGAGGTTACCTTTTATATGTGGTTTCCAGTTTTTGTCTATCCAGATCACCATTGCTCTTGGGGATGGCCAGATGCCCGTGAATTGACCTATGAGTGTTTGTTCAACAAATTTTAAGGCGAGGGCTCTGGAGGTTCCTTGGACCTGTACCCAAGGTATCTCCTCCAATTTTTTTACAAACTTCAGCGGGGTTTGTTTGTTCGGCTTGGGAAGTGAGGCAATGAGAGAGGCGAAGGTTGTCACGTCTCTGGAAAAGTCAGAGGGAGAGGGATTAGGGGGGCCCAAGGCCTCTCTAGGAGAGCGGGGCATGCATGCAGCGGAAGGGAGGTCAGGTCGAGGGCCTCCTCAAAACCACAACAAAAAATTGAATGTGTTCATCATACTCAACATGTATATCTGTCAGAGTTTTTTTCATCCAAAGAACATGTGTACAACATGTTGTTGCTGCAATATACTTTGCCTCGGATGTAGATAAAGATATTGATGATTGTTTCTTTCTTAGTCATGATACTAAACACTCACCCAAGTAAAACGTTGCTCCATTGGTGCTTCGTTGGTCATCAATACAACCTGCTCAATCTGCATCTTTGTAGGCAATAAGTGATAGATCATTTCCTTTTGGATACCATAATTCAAACTCTTTTGTTCCTTTGAGATATCTGAACATCCTCTTCACTGCTAATACATGTGATTCTTTTGGTGCTGCTTGAAATTGTGCCACCTGTCCAACTGCATACATTACATCTGGTCTGGATACTGTCACATATAGTAGGCTACCAATCATTGATATGTATTGCCTCTGATCTGTAGACTTTGAATCATCATCTTTGCTCAACTTGCAACTAATTTGCAATCTTCCATTACAAACCTCTTTAGCATTTTTCTGATATACTTGGTTTGAGAAATAAAAATTCCTTGGTTACTTTGACGTATCTGAAGTCCTAGAAAGAAGGATAGTTCTCCAAGTAATGACATTTAAAATTCATTCTGCATATCCTTTGAAAATTTCTATCTTAACCTATCATCATCACTACCAAAAATAATATCATCAACATAAACTTCAATTAATAAAATACTATCTTGACTTACCTTGATGTAGAGGTTGTTGTCTGCACTTCCTTTTCTAAACCCTGCCTCCTATAGATATTTATCCAGTCTAGAGTACCATGCTCTAAGAACCTGTTTTAGACCATACAAGACCTTCTTTAATTTACACACATGATCTGCATTCTCTGACAACTGAAATCCTTCTAGTTGTTCAATGTAAAGTTCTTCTTCAAGTTCTCCATTCAAAAAAGTTGATTTTACATCCATCTGATACACTTTAATATTTTTGGAGCATGCATAAGCTAAAACAAATCAAATTTATTCCATTCTGGAAACTGGGGCAAATGTCTCTTGATAGTCGATTCCTTCAACTTGTGCATATATTTTATATACCAATCTAGATTTTTTCCTTGTAACCTGTCCATCTTCATTCAATTTATTCCTGTATACCCACTTTGTGTCTATCGCATTCTTATCATTTGGTCTTGCAACCAATTCACAAGTGTCATGTTTCTCTATTTGATCCAATTCTTCATCCATGGCCTTATTCCAAAATTCATCCTTGCTGGCCTCTTCAAAACATGTTGGTTCAATCATAGATGAGAGTGCTAGGTGCGTCTGTTCTGGTGAACAGATTCTTCTTCTAGTCTCAACTCCTACATCTTTGTTTCTGATAATTTGATCTGAAGGATGATTCTTCTGTACTCGTATGGTAGGTGTCTTTGGAGGAACTTGTTGAACTTGATCTTCTGCTTCTGTCGGATCCTCTTCATCTTCCCCTTCTACTTCTTTTTCATCTTCTATTTCTTCTTCATAAATATGTTCCATTGATTCATTTTTTTCTTCCTTTAATTCTTGTCTACATGTTTCATTAATTGTTACGTTGATGCTTTCCACAACTTTGTTCAATCTCAGGTTGTCACACTTGTATGCTTTCCGTGTACTTGAGTAACTAACAAGTACTCCTTTGTCCACACGAGAGTCAAAATTTCCCATTCTGTCATCTTCTCTTTTGATGTAGCATTTGCTTCCAAAAACTCTGAATTGCTTCGCATTTGTTGGTCTTCCTTTCCATAGCTCGTAGGGAGTTTTGTCAATGTTGTTTTTGAGCATTGATCTATTTTGAATGTGAAATTTTGTATGCACTGCCTGTGTACAAAAAATATATGTCAATTTGGAATCCATTAGCATTGTTCAAGCCATTTCCTGTACTGTCATGTTCTTTCTTTCAACAACTCCATTCTGTTGAGGTGTCCTAGCAACATAGAATTGTCTTTTTATTCCATGACTACTGCAATAGTTCATAAATTCCTTTGAAGTGAACTCTCCTCCATTATCATATCTCAAGCATTTGATTTTTGAATCCATTTCATTTTCAACCATTTCCTTGTAGATCTTGAAGTTTTTAAAAACTTCTGACTTATTCTTGAGAAAGAAAACTGCAGTCATTCTTGTATAATAATCAAATAATAACATAAAGTATTTCTCACCTTTTAAACCCTTTGTTGTATTTAGTCCAACTAGACCAGTATGCACAATTTATAGTGGTCTTGTTGTTGAATATTCCTTTGATTTGAACCCAGTCTTTGTTTTTTTTATTTGTTGACAATGCTTGCATAAAGTGTTGGTTGGTTTCCTGATCTAGGGCATTTCTCTGACTGCTTCTCTTTTGTTGACTTTGACAAGGTTATCAAAATGTATGTGACCCATTCTTCTGTGCCATAACCAACTTTCATCTTCCTTTCCTAAACAAAACTTTTCATTTCCAATTTCACTTAACACATATATGTTTCTTAAAGTTCTCACAGCTGTAGAAATCAATTTTCCTGGACCTTCTTTTCTTATCTCACACTTTTGTGAATCGAAAGTAAATTTATGACCTTGGTCACACATTTGACACACACTTAGAAGATTATGTTTCATATCTTCTACTAGTAGAACATTTTCTACTTTTGTATTCTTGTTTCCAATTTCGACTGTGCCTTTTCTAATGATTTTAGTTGAATCGTCATTTCCAAAGGAGACCGATCCATCTCTTTCCTTTTCTTAATGTAAGAAACTCATCTCTATCACCTGTCATGTGTTTTGAACAGCCACTGTCAACATACCAACCACGTTTATTCTTCTTATCTTGTAGAGCAAGTGTGCATTCTTCATTGTTGTATTGATTCTGCTTTCTTATCCATGTCCTTTTCTGAGGTTCCTGTCTGTGATTGTTGTTGTTATGTTGTGGTTCTATAGGAGGGATTGTCATTCTGTAATATTTGGCCATGCGTCCAAAGTTGTTACACTTGTAACATTCCACTTCAGTGCTTAATGATTCAAACATGTTGTAACTTCTTCTCTGTGTTTCACTAGGCCTTCTTGGATAACCCTTTTGTGTACGACTTTCAAAGTTGTTTATGTTCCTGTTGTTAGCTCTGCAATTCAAAACTTTATGTCCAAAATTATTACATACATAACATAAACCAAAAAAAATAGTTTGATACCTAGGAGTTGAATATCTCCTGAAAGGACGTGCTCCTATGAATCCTTCTTCTTCCTGAGACCTATCTGTTTCTGTCGATTGTTGATTATGAAATCTAAATCTTCTCGGTGGAGGTGTCCCTGTAATTTTCTCTGTATACATTCCTATCCCATTTTATTGTTTCTGCACAGATTTTTGGATATGTTTCTTGTTATGTTGTTTTTGAGATTGATCCATTTTCTATCTAATTTTATCCAAGTCCGGATTTGTCATGATTAGGCCTTTGACTGCTGATAATGTCATTCAAAAATTTTGAGTTGTTCTACATATTTTTCTTTTGAAGATCCTTTCTTAATGTGACAATCTCTACTTCCAAATTTTAAATGATCTTGTCTCTTCCTTCTAACTGTTTTTTGAGTGCTTCTTCAATTCTTTTATCTTATTCAATTTGAACCTTCAACTTTGTGATCATTTTTTCTAATTCCTGAGTGTCTTCTTTCTTGTCTAGTTCCACTTGTAGCTTCTTGTTTTTTCTCTTTTATCTTTTGATAACTTCTATGGCACTCAACAATTTCTCTCGGTAGTCAACTTCTGCCTCTTCAATTTCTTCTTCAACTTCTTCTTCAACTTCTTCATATTATTCTTCAGAGTCTTCTTTATCAGAGTCTTCTATTGGCATGAATAGAACTCTTTTTGTCTCATGGTCACTAACTTCATCTTCATCTGATGATGAGATGTCTTTTTTGGTGCATAAGTTTTTCTTGAAAACTTTCTTTGTGGTTCTTTTGCTTTTATATGTTTGTTTGTTTTTTGAGTAACCTTCATCTTTTCTATTTTTCTTATGAAGACATTTGTTAGCAAAATGACCAATACCATCACAATTAAAACAAATTAAAGGAATCTTACCTCTATACCTGCCGTCGATTCCCTTGTTCAGTCTTTTGACAAAGCTAGCTACTTCTTCATCATCTTCTGAGATGTCACTATTGTTGTTATGTTCTTTTTATTGTTGCTTTCCCTTTTTCTTTGATCTTTTGGATGTTTTGAAGGCTACTTATTTTACATATGGATTTTCATCCAAGCTTATTGATTTTAGATCTGCTCTTTCTTCTAGTGTTGATATCTTAGGGTCAAATCTCATAGGAAGAGATCTTAGTACCTTTTGAACAATTATAGATTCTTGAATTTATTCTCCCAATCTCATGATTGTATTTAATATTTCATCGAATCGTAAGAAGTAAGCTGCAATATTAGCATATTCCTTCATCTTTAGTTGTTCAAACTGACCTCTGTAAGTTTGAAGCTTTGTTGTTTTAACTTTTGAATCTCCTTCATAAATATTTCGAAGTTTGTCCCAAATATCCTTAGCGGATTTACAATGTGAAACTTTGGTGAATACCATTTCACCAAGACCATTCAGAAGTGCATTTGTGGCTTTGAAATTATTCTGACCGAGTTTCACTGCTTTGTCATTTGTTGGCGGAACTTTTAGTACTGTGTATCCATCTACAATTGATTGCCAAATTTCAAATCCATGTGCATGTATATATTTCTTCATCCTTATGCTCCAAAATGCATACTTATGTCCATCAAACTGTGGTATTCCATTTTTATACAAGTTTTTGCTCTCCATGATCTACCTTTCAGTGGTTAAACT
The DNA here is from genome assembly GCA_032191745.1 of Picea mariana. NCBI lineage: Eukaryota > Viridiplantae > Streptophyta > Pinopsida > Pinales > Pinaceae > Picea > Picea mariana. Next base: position 86,556 of record JASDQU010106324.1, read on the forward strand.
GATTTTTGAAGGAACCTGTTCTGATACCAATTATTGGATTACTGAGAGTGGGGGTGAATTTGTAATAGAGCAATTTAATCATTTTTAACCATATAATCCAAGTGTTATATCAATATAGAATTATCATCCAATAACTGCAGAGTAAATAAACAATGAACAAATGAACAATCATACACATACACAGTACACCAATGTTTTACATGGAAACCCAAAGAGGGAGAAAACCACATAATGTTTTTTCTTATATGTCTTGAAGAATTACATTCATTGGAAGCACCAACTTCCTTTGTTTTCCAGCTACAACTGGAAGGAGGCTCCAACCCCCTAGTTTCTCAGGCTACAACTCGAGGGAAGCTCCAACTCCCCAATTCTCTTGATACAACCAGAAGGAGGATACAACCCCCTATGTTCTCCGGCTACAACCATCTATCCTTTCCCCGTCCAACCACCCTGTCGTATAAGTAGAATGATGGAAATAATATCACACTATCACTGTGAGATATACTGTTGTAAACCTGTACCAATCAACCTGCACCAAACAACATGAACCCATAACATGAACCATGCATCAACCTATACCTCAACCTGTAATCAACCTATACCATAAACAAGTGCATTAACCATGCACCAACATGTACCAAACAACCTGTAATCAACTTGTACCATAAACAAGTGCATCAACCATGCACCAACCTGTACCTCAACCTGCAAACCTTCCTTAAAGACAAGAGACTAACATTTTCATCAAACTTTAGCTTAGTCTCACATGACTAGTTTTGGATTAATCAACAACCCTAACTTGAAATAATCATAACTATGTACATGTAATGAATAAAGATATGGAAATAGTACACAATGTTCTTTAGTGTGTTTTATGCAATTCCTCCAGGTATCACTACTTGGAACCTCTCAAAAAATGAATTATAGCAAAAATGGCATACCTTGTTGAATTCTGGATTATTCTAGAGAATGAACTTGTAGAGTGTGCCCCACGCAAAATATTTGTTGTGTGGATATAAAAATTTTACACAAAATACTTCAGATTGTACTCTAACCAACACATTTGGTCTTATTTAATTTGGATTTTTTATGAAGAAGTTATGATGTTTTTATCCGAAACACCTGTTTTAGACTAGTTTCAGGACTAGCCACAATCCATATTTTCCACGGAGTGTAACTCCAAAACTACAATGACCCACAAGATGAAATTTGTACCAAATATATGTTGGATTAATGAGAGGGGGGGTGAATCAGTAATAGCGTAATTATAATCTTTTTTCTTCAAATGTTATATCAATGTAGAATTATTATCCAATAATGAGCAGTAAGAAATAAACAATCACACACATACACAGTACACCAGTGTTTTACGTGGAAACCCAAATCGGGAGAAAACCACGGAATTTTTTTTCTTATATGTCTTGAAGAATTACATTCATTGGAAGCACCAACTTCCTTTGTTTTCCATATGCAACTGGAAGGAGACTCCAACCCCCTAGTTTCTCAGGCTACAACCTGAGGGAAGCTCCAACTCCCCAATTCTCTGGCTACAACCAAAAGAAGGCTACAACCCCCAATTTTCTCTGGCTACAACCACCTATCCTTGCCCCGTCTTGCCATCCTCAATTATAAGTAGAATGATGGAACCATTGTTACACTATCACTGTGAGATATACCACTGTAAACCTGTACCAATAAATCTGAACCATGCATCAACCTGTACCTCAACCTGTACCATAAAAAAGTGCATCAACCATGCACCAAGTATGTACCAATCATGTGTCAACTACTCATCAATTATGAATCATCAATATGTACCAACATCATCAACTATACACCTCATGTATGTGCGCCAACTCATCAACTACTTGTCTCAACCATGTACTCAACATGTACCACAACCAAAAGCCCTCATCAATTTCATCATCCAAATATGATTCGTAGCTCTATAATAGACCTGGTGTATATGATCATATTTCTGCAAACCTTCCTTGACTTTAAAAACAAGAGACTAACATTTTCATCAAACTTTTCTTTAGTCTCATATGCCTAGTTTTGGATTAGTCAACAACCCTAACTTGAAAAATTCATAACTTTGAATCTGTAATGTATAAAGATATGAAACTGATATACAATGTTCTTCAGTCTGTTTTATGCAATTCCTCCAAGTTTCACTACTTGGAACCTCTTAGAAAAATAGTTATAGAAAAAATGGCATACCTTGATGAATTCTGGCTTATTCTAGAGAGTGACCTTGTAGAGCGTTCCCCGCATAAAATATTTGATGAATTGATATGAAACTATTACAAAACATACTACAGATAGTATCCTAACCAACACATTTTGTCTCACTAAATTTGGATCTGTTATGAATAATTTATGACGTTTTTACCTAAAACACCTGATTTTGACTAGTTTCAGGACTGGCCACAAACCCTATTTTCCACGGAGTGTAACTCCCAAAATAAAATGACCCACAAGATGAATTTTTTACCACAGATACTTGAATAGGTTTTCTCACTTGCATAGAAATTTCATGGTCTGAATCATTATAGAAAACAAGTTATAGCAAAAATGGTGAGATGACCTATAAATAACATACCTTAGAAAGCACCATCAAAAGAATTTATCCTTCCTTGCATTTCGGCCTTCTTTTCTTCACCTTCACTCAGAATTCTGACTTAGATATCCTTGGTTACCTTAGACACATATAGATATTCAATATACTAAAGTGTGATTCAAATGAGAGAGCTTTTCCTCTTATTTATACTCTCCAAGTAGCTTCCTTAAAAACATCTTCTAGGTCACTTGGCCCACTTTCATTATTTTAGGGTTGGGTCCACTTCTAATTTCTCCATTAAATTTATTATTGAAATAATTTATTTTGTATTCACTTTGAACTATAATACACTCATCACTTCAATTTATTATTTACCTTTTAAAATCTCTTAAACCACTTTGACTACTTTGACCTTTTGGGGCTTCTAGATGACATATGAGGGTCCTCCAACTTCGTAAGGCCATAACTCTCAAACCATGAGGAGTTATGTGACATTCTACATACCACCAGAAATGGCATGACATGTACTATCCATATAGAATAGTATTATCTGATAATATATCATAACTCATACAGTTACCCATCAAACAATCTTGGGTCCATTACCCAAACCTGGGGTCTCGAACTTCTCATGGCCATAACTCTCTAATCGTGAGGAATTATGTGACATTCCACATAACACCGAAAATGACATGACAAGCACTATCCATCTAGGATATTTTCCCTGACAAATTCACTTTCCTTCATCTCATTATTCCACAATTAAGCCTGGGTTCTCTTACTCCACAAAGCGTCTTCCCGTGAGGGCTTTCACCATAAGGGGACCACTTTGGAGTTCATCCATGAAAAAACAATAATGAGTCATATTTACATCAAACAATATTGGGTCCATTACCTAAACGTTTGTGCTACGGGGCTTTCTTCAAGGGTTGACATCAATGACAACCAACCTTAATCAACAAGATACTTGGATATGTTTTCTCAATGGACTATCAATTTCATAGTCTGAATCATTCTAGAAAAAACGTTATTGCGAAAATGGTGAGATGACCTGTAAATAACATACTTTAGAAAGCATCATCAAAAGAATTTATCTTCCCTTGAATTTCGACCTTATTTACTTCACCTTCTCTCTGAAATTCGGCTTAGATATCCTTTGGTTACCTCAGTAACCTATAGATATTCAATATGCTCAAGTGTGATTTAAAATGAGAGAGCCTTGCCTCTTATTTATACTTGCATGTAGCTTCCTCAAGGGGTTATATTTTAACCATCATAACCCACTTTCCTTATTTAGGGTTAACCAACTTCTAACCACTTGTCCAATTAGTACTTTATCCATTAAATTTATTATTTAAATAATTTATTTTGTATCAACTTTGACTTATAGTACACTCATCACTTCACTTTACCTCAAGGGGTTACCTTCTAACCATCTTAAAACACTTTCCTTATTTTAGGGCTAACCCACTTCTAACCACTTGTCAACTTAGTAATTTCTCCATTAACTTTATTATTTAACTAATTTCTTTTGTATTCACTTTGAATTATAGTACACTCATCACTTCACTTTATTATTTACCTTCTTAAAATCTCTTAAACCACTTTGACTACTTTGACCTTTTGGAGCTTCTAGATGACTCATGAGGGTTGCTTATAGATGACTCATGAGGGTTCTCCAACTTCACATGGCCATAACTCTCTAACCGTAAGGAGTTATGTGATGTTCTACATACCACTGGAAATGACATGACATGTACTATCCATATAGAATAGTATTACCTGCAAATATATCAAAAATCATATTTTTATCCATCAAAGAAACTTGGGTTCTCCAACTTCATTCAAGGGATGACATCAATGACAACCAACCTTAATCAACAACTATAAGTTGAAGAACTTGTGAAAATATAGTTTTTTTTTTCTCATAAAACAAGCAAAATAAACATCCATATTCGTGATTTTACCCCTTTATCAATATCTATTTGCATTCATTTTTTCCTAATTTTATTGACATTTTACATATTTTATATTTTTATATTTGTTTTATTTTAACCAATTTATTATATTCTATTAATAATATTATTTTTTTAATATTTTAACTTTCGTTAATAAAATTCAAAACTTATATTTACAAAGTTAAATTTCCATACTATATATATAACCAATTAATTAATTCAAAAAAATTGATGGGAAACTTTTTACATCAAACTTAAAATACTAAATCATTAAAATATTTGGATTAATTTATTTTTCTAAAACATTATTCTTACATATTCTTTATTCTAATTTAATCAAATTCCATCATTAAAACCTTATTAAAATAATAATAATAATAATTTAATTAACATAATTTAAAATAAATTTAATATTTTAAATTTTATGATAATATATTTAAATAATTTTTAGAAATAATTTTTTTGATTTTATTAATTTGGAAGGAAAACAAATGACCCATAGAATTAGGAAAATATATTAATCAATAAAAATATAAAAAATATTAAATAAAAATTAAAATTTTATTTATACACAATAATATGGTGACATATTAAAATATTAATTAAAACTTTATTAAAAAAAATAATAATAATCTAATTAATATAATTTAAAATGAATTTGATATTCTAAATTTTATGATAATATATTTAAATAATTTTCAAAAATAAATTTTTGGTTTTATTAATTTGGAAAGAAAACAAATGACCTATAAAATTAGAAAAATATATTAATCACTAAAAAAATATTAAATAAAAATAAAATTTTTATTTATACATAATAATATGATGGCATATTAAAATATTAAAATTGTATAAATAAATTAAACTCAAAACCGTAACTTTTATAAACGTTTTCACATACAAACTTGATAAAAAGAATTATATGTTTTAATTCACCAATGTTAGGTGTTCATCGTTGACCTTATCCAACACCAATACGCTTGAAGATAAAATTTGTCTTTATCATCTCAATTTTCTTACTTGTGCATTCAAACAACTTAAATAAAGTCATATCCTTATATGAACTTTAGGTGTTGCACAAGAGAAACACATGATATATAACAATAATTTAATATAGATATTTTGTAAAAGGAAAGTTATACTATAGTCTATAATTATTAAAGCGAATATTTTACATGTGATCGTTTTCTTCCTACGCCATGTTAAATGTTATTTTCATTTAACAAATGTTTTAACAATCCAACTTGCATATAACATGGACATAATCACCACAAACTTTTATTTTCATTAAACAAATTTTTTAAACCATCCAATATGCACATAACACACATAATCACCACAAGCTTTTATTTTCATTAAACAAATGTTTTAAACCAACCAAAATGTGTAGAACACATACATAATCAACGCAAACTTTTATTTTCATTAAAAAAATGTTTTAAACCATCTAAAATGCATAGAACATTGACACAATCACACTTGTTTTATTGAAAGTTAACAACCCGTTCTAAAGAATAAAGGATTTAATGATGGTAGTTTCAGTCTTTCCTTGAACACACATAGGTCGGATACGTTGTTTGTTTTTATTTGTTTTTATACAAGCATGTTAATGTACAACCATCCACAACAACCTTGAGAAGATTCACCATGTGCATCTTCCTCATTGGTAGGATGGAAATTAATAGGGCACATAGGCGTCAAGAGGGTTTTCGAACTCGCCTCCTTTTGCAAATTTAAAGGCCATGTATTCTGAAAAATATAAAGACTTGTAACGTCGCATATGCTTATTATCCACGAGCTCTAGTGGTGCTTCTATTTCCATATCATTGGTAACAATATGAAGAAAGCCACAAAAATATGAGACTATCGTCCTTTAACAATCACCCGGTGTTTTCCACTGTGAATCTTGTTGTTACTCCATGCCTGCATACACTTGCTCAAAATGATCTAATATATATCATATTGGTGATATTTTTATGTTTGGTGATGTGCTAATATCATGTTCAATGATGGAATATATGTTTTTTACATTTAATCATTGTTTTCAGATACTTGGATAAACTTTTAAAATACTAACCTGAACTAAAATAAATAGAGATAGGGAAGGTTAATAGTTTGAGTTCCGTTGAGAAGCAGAAGAAAAGTTATAGCAAATTGAGTGAGGCAGATGGAATGAGCAATTAAATCAATTTATTTCCATGTTAATTGCTCCTAACATCACTTCCAAGCCCTTCTTCATCCACTTCAAGATCTTGTGTCCTCGAACCTTTTCTCTTTCGTGTAGAAATGCCAATCCTTACAATTTTTTTTCTTAAGTGTCCCCAAGTTGAGATGCCTCACTGTGGCATGGTCATTTCACCTGAAGAAACTTAGAATGTGCTGGAACAGAATCTCCTTACAGGGAATCACAAGCCTCCTCTACTCTAGCGGTAACTTCAACATCCGTTGGTTCGATTTTGTTTCATCTTTGATATTGGAGAAATCAGGAAACCTCCACAGCTGGTGAGGTTGACACATGCTCGGTTTTAAGGCTTGGATGCTCAGATATACTGTTGTTTGCTCATTGTTATCAAATTACTACAATCTAAATGCAGGAAATCATAGTTTTGAGGGGATCCGGTGAAGGATAAGACGATTAGTTTTGAGGTGATTCGGTGAAGGATAAGATAGTGAGGTATAAGAGACGTGGAAAGGACTGATTCACTGATTTTTGATAAATAGATGGCAAGTTTGGATACGGGGAAATGGACATGACAACACTCTCAAAACGAGGATTCAGATGAACGTAGGCATTTGTAGTGGACAAACCCACATGGTAGTTGTTGATTTGTTGTGGAAAAACACACATGGCATTTGTTGATTTGTTGTGGACAGACGACAAAATATTTTGAGGAACCTCTCCTTATAAGAATGCCTTCGACGTAATTACAACAAACCTAGCAACTCTAGATCTGAAGAAACCCTCTACCCAATATGCCTATATATACTTGTTAGACACTTAGATCTGCACTAGATTTGCCTGTTGGTCCTTAGATATGCAATATTGTCTTGTTGGTGTCAGTTTAAACCTATGAAGTAAAGCAATGCAAACAAATTCTTAAGCAAAACTGAAATTTACATTACATAGAGATTTACATTGGAAACCCTTAATCGATAGAAACCAACATTCCTTGGTGTCACACCTCTCAACTCTTCATGGTATTAAATTCACCATTCACAATACAATATATACACAATTTTTTAGGTATTATGCAGCTACCAAAATCCTAATCCCTTAATCCAAGATTAATTAGAAAATCGCTAAAAATAGCAAAAAATGCTAAAATAGAAAAACCCACCCAATATATATATATATATATATATATATATATATATATATATATATATATATATTCGGGGCGTTTCCCCGAAGTCGAATGTTTTACATAACCAGGGGGGCCAATCCTGGCCCCTCCTAGGACACCCCTAGGAAAGCGCCTGACACACACGACACAAAGAGAACTACTAGGGAGATATCATTAGATGCAGTTGTCAAATATGACACCCCCCCCACACACACACATGCAAAGAATAGTATTCCTACCCAACATTCTCCCACTTGTTTTTTTCTTTGCATATAGGGGTCACAGAATTACATAGTCAACAATCTAGGGAAGCAATTCTCATTGTTTATCTACAACATGATAACTTCTCGGAGCTCACCGACTTTGTCAATGAATCTGCAATATTCTTCAAAGTGTCAACCTTCTCCAACAACACCTTCTTGTCTTCAACCATGTCTCTCACAAAGTGATACTGAACATCAATATGTTTTGTCTTTGAATGATAAGCTAGCTTCTTTTCTAGGAATATTGCACTATGATTGTCATAATCTAACCTTATTTCTTGTTGTACCAAATCAATACCTGAACACAATCTTTGTAACCATATTGTTTCCTTGATTTCATGAGTGGATGACAAGTATTTAGCTTATATAGTTGAGATTGCCACTACATCCTGTCTTTTTCTCATCCAAATGAGTGCTCCTTTAAGTAGGTTAAACACATACCCACTTGTAGATATTCTATGATCCAGATATCCAGCCCAATCTGCGTCAACAAACCCATGTATGTCCAACACTATGTCCAATCCTAGTCTTCCTTGGTAGCACAATCTATAACTAGAAGTGACACGCAAACACCTGAAAACCCTTTTTAATGTTGTCCAATGATCCTTCCCTGGTTTTGACGTATACCTGATCAAAACTCCCATTGCATGTGCAATGTCCAGACTAGTACAGACCATTGCATACATCAAACTTCCAACTGCACTAGCATATGGAACATGGTACATGCCCTCTTCCTCTTCTTGTGTCTTGGGACACCGATCTGCAGATAACTTTACACCTACAAGAATAGGAACCTTGATCGGTTTACTTTCCTGCATATTAAACCTCTGTAATATTGTCTCAACATATTTTTGTATTCAACCAAAGTTTCATGTTTTCTCGATCTCTTTTAATCTTTGTTCCCATAATGAAGTTAGTAGCCCTGATATCCTTCATGTCAAATTTTGGAGGATAGTTATGATTTCACCTCCTTGATAACCTCCATGTTATTTCCTACCAAAAACATGTCATCGACATACAACATTACATAAATGAAGTGATTACCAACTTGCTTGGAATATACACAGTGATCAACCCCCCTTCTCACAAATCCCAGTCCAAGTATGTATGTGTCAAACTTTTGGTACCACATCCTAGGTGATTGCTTCAAACCATATAGTGACTTCTTTAGATTACAAACCAACTCTTTATTTCCCTTCATTGCAAGGCCTTTTGTATGCTTCCTGTAGATTTCTTCTTCTAGATCCCCATGTAGGAATTTTGTCTTTACATCCATATGTTCTACTTCAAAATCAAAAGCATCAACAACAAATAAAATAAATCTAATAGAATTTTACATGGAAACAGGAGAAAAAATTTCACCAAAGTCAATTCCCTCTACCCAGGGATAACCTTTTTCTACTAATCGAGCTTTGTATTTCTCCACTTTGCCTTCTGCATTCAATTTTTTCTTAAACACCAATTTTCTACCAATGGAATTTCTTCCAATTGGCAAGTCAACTAGATAAAACACATCATTCTTATCCAAGGCATCCATCTCTTCAATGATGGCCTTCTTCTAGAGTTTACTATCCTCTGAATTCGTCACTTCCCTGAAATTTCTGGGATCATCATCAATAATAGATAAAGAAAAATTAGCACGAAAATCAGGTGGACTATACCTTTCTAGTTGTCTTATTTCCCTCATTGATCTCCTCAATATTGGAGTACGAGGTTCTTCTTCTTCTTATTCATCTTGTTTCATTGGTTTAGATTTTCCATGATCCAACTCAAAGTCTATTTTCGTAGGTTCTTCTTGCATTGGTAGGAATTCTTGTTTGGGAACATATTTAACCTATCTAAAAAGAACATCCTGATTGTAAACAATCTTCTTAGTTTATGGGTTCCAAAGCTTATAACCTTTCATACCATCTTTATAACCAATAAAGATACATGTTTCAACTTTATTATCCAACTTACTCTTATTTTCCTTTGGAACATGTACATAACCATCACAACCAAACACTCTAAGATGTTCAAGAGAGGGTTTCTTACAAGTCCACGCCTCATGCAGAGTTTTGTAATGGAATGTGTGATACTCAATCATTATTTCAAGAGGATTCTTGTTTCATTGATGGAGCATAAATTATAGATCAACAACTTGGTATGCTACATTGACTAGAATTCTATCATTATCTTCATGATCCAATGGCCATCTACCCGGAGACAATTCTTTCAGAGGTCCTAAATGTTGTACCATTCGGCCTGCAAATAAATTTCAATGGTAATTACAAGTTACTTATTGAAATTATGCTGCAAAATTTTTATTATTTCTCATTTACGTACAAAGAGGAAGATTAGTTTGTTAGTAGAATGATTACATGGCTGCATTGGAAATTCGCCTACACATGATCAACATGATTTCAGCGGGTTCGTAGAGTAGAATGGTTGAATAAGCTCACATCCAAGTAGTTTGTTTTCATATTTATGTAGATTAACTAATAAGACTCAATATCCCAATGGAGACACTAGCATCAAGTCTTTTCAATTTCAGTTTGGTTTTTCAATTTTCCCATAGTTGTTTTTAGTCGAGTAGTTGATATGGACAGGAAGAAGGCACAAGGGTATGAATGTTCTTCGTGCCTCGCAGGGAGGGCACCATTCCCAAGAGGAGACAGTGTTAGTATCCAGATACTGCATATCAAAATTTCACCTTGTTGCAAGAATGAGGTCATTCTTGTAGCACCAAATAATATTGACTCCTACAAGCACTAGTTGTGTAAGCTTGCCATTTTTACCCTTTCGTTAAAATATTCATATTCTTATGCTCATGATCAATTCTCGAATAAACCTTTAGATCTTGAATTCTAAAAGGTTTTATTTATATGCCTTTTTAAAATGTAAATTGTTACATAACTTTTTGTAAACCATGATGTTCGGCATTTTTAAATAAAAAATATTGGGTATTTTAAAGACCAATCTCTAGGCCAAGGTTCGATCTCGAGTCACAAGGCAGCAGTCGAAAACATCATACACCAGGCATCAAGAGAGACCCCGCGAGGGGAATTGCAAATGTTCTATGCATCAATCTACAACAAAATGGTTGGTACATATATACACAAATGTGTATTTGTGCTAACAATGTGGGATATATACCACTACATAGAAAATAAAGCATAGCAGCAAAACACCAGTCGGGTATCCAAAGTGGTCGGGTGAGTGACCAAACACACCTGCTAGATGTCAAGGGTAAAATGAGGGTGTTCAATGGTGTCAAAACAATCAAGTTCCGAGAATACATCATTTCCAAGTGTTATTAGTCAAAGGCGCCAAGCACATCACTGTCAAAAAATGTGAATTACTACAACCAGCTGCCAACAAAGAAAGCAATAACGAGTGATATGGCATATGTTTGAACGTGTGAAGATATTGAAAAAGAACTTCATTTTCTCATAAGATACAGCGAAGTCAGAAGAATGGGAAAATGAGTTTTACTTTTGTTCTCTGTCCAATCAAACTTTAGTTTACAAAGGCATGCTTCAATCATAAATTCTGGGATAATTTTATCTAGATCTTCAAATAAGTTATATATTTCACCATTTGCTTTCTATCCTAGGTGATACAACACAAATACCAGCCCTAGCTGGCCTCTTGCATAACCCATGAGGTTTCTTGGTCATAATGGAGAGATCAACACTATACAACGAAATTTGAACTATTCCATCTCCTGTTTGGTGTGTGCATGGAAATGAAATCTATTCATATGGTAATACAAAGGAGCATCCCAATTCAAGAGAAAGGGAAATGATCTATTCGTCGAGCATATTCTTAAGATAATTATTAGTTCCCATCATCATAAAAGGAGGTGAATTTCAAGATCCATTTCCGATCAAATGGTAATGTATCTTCCAAAACCATTAAAAACCGACTTCCAGAATTAGTCCATTTACCTTGATTGTGGACGGTTTTTTAAATTTGTCAACGGTTTGGGAGAAATATTCGTCTAATAAGAACAGAAATGTCTAGAATATTATTAGCAGTCAAACCATCATCTCTAGATTGCAACAACTACAGGATTTGGGCAAATCATTGACAAATAGAGGCAAAATTTGCGGATCAAATCTCAGTTAATGTGCACCCTAAGGCATAGAATCATTAGTCAAGAATTAGTTCCATATATGATGGAGGAGAGTAGCAGTCAAAGGATGACTTTCTTGTTTAAATTGAGCTAAGTATTTTTAGGTAGCAAATCAAGCAGAGATTGAGCTACAGGTGGCAGAGCAATTAGCAAGATGACTCCAGAACACATATTGGAAGGCATTCGACTTCACTATCCCATATTTCTTGCAAATAGATCATGGATTGATTTTTTTAGTTTATTTTCATATATTTGTTCTAAAATTGTTGTTAACTTCTTTGAGGTTGTATTTTCTATTTATTTCATCATTTGCAATGTAATAAGTGAGGGGGAAAGGACCCGAGAGGTGAAGTGGATTGGAAAGGGAGGAACCATGAATATTCTAATGAAAAGGCTTCGAGCCCTACAAAATTTTATACTCAATGATCAGACATTTTGATGATGCCTAGACAATTCTCTTATGGTACTCTATTTTGTTCTTCTCTTATTTGAATGCAATAGAAATTCTTGTGATGCATCAATTTCTTCAAGATTCAGCTTCAATTGCAAGTGAGGATCTCATTGTCAATTACCTATCTCTGAAATTTGTATTCAAGTATATGTTTTATATTTGAAATGACATTTCAAATATGAAAATATTCTTGTTGAATATATGAATTTGGTAGTTTGTTGGTTTATGTATTCATCTCTGTCTCTTTATTCCTCTTTGTCTATCAAATGGCTAGCTCTTAAAATGAATGGCCTTGACTACATGAAATGTTGCTCATTTTTTGAGTTAAGAGTATCTATTCAGAATTTTACCTTTTCAACTTGCTTAATCTACCTGGTCCACCTACCAACCAATACAAAATCAAATTAAACAAATTAAACCATTGCAATAACTTGATGATTCCCTATCTTTCCCTTTAGCAATCAAGTGCAACTTTAGGTACTAACAACACCATATGGGAATCTTACTTGATTTTGTTTACCATATATGCAATGTTCACATAAATAAAAATCTAGGGTGCAACTCAACATACCTTCTGTTGTGTTGGTTTTGTCACTTGGGTGAGCAAAACAACAACACTTGCATGTCTAGATGATCCTACTAGACAAGACATAAGTTTGTGAGTGGGTTAAACAAGATAAACACATGTATAAACAAAGAAAGAAACTAAAACAACTAAGAAGTAAATGTTATAAATCATAAGAAACTTGGAACCATGAAAATCAATCAAATGACCAACATAATGCTACCAATGGATAACTATATTTGTAGGCAAAACACCGTAGATAAAAATGAGGAATTATGAGTCCCCTCTTCCTCTTTGGGAGGCTCTTGAGTTCCCTAATGGAGAGTTATTCATACAATGGAATAAAAATGGAAAGTGGTGAAGAAGATCAATTCCTATTCCCTCAAGAGGTGAGTGGAATGACCTATTACAATGATGCTTGCAGGCTCCAAAGAGAAAAGAGGATTCTCAAGGGAGAATTCTTGCAGCATAACAATACAATGAAAATCTTAGTTTCTTAGTGCACCCATGGCTCTTATTTACAACCATTCTTCAAGGGAAAATGTAATTGGTTCTTGGTGTGAACAAGGGGCCTTTTAGGGCACCCTCTAGTCCTTGAACAACACCCCATTCAAATTTCACTCGGATATGAAGGTCAAATCAGGCTGGGAGTTGGTCCATAAGTGGTTGGGAGAGCAACAAGATCCATAAATGCATCGTTCATAGGTGTGCATGGATTTGATCGTACACAGTCGTTCATTTGGTGTATTGTGCACTTTTAGGGTTGTGTTGGCCCACGCACTATGTGCACGCTTCATGTGGTGAGTTTGTGCATGTTATTTTTTTTCCAATTGTATAGTTTTTGCCTTTTGAAATGCATTTCAGTGTTGTATGTGAACTAATTGTTGTTGGCATTGCTGTGTTTCTGTAACCATTTGCATGCAATGTTGCAAATGGAATCTCAATGATAACAGATGCCCCCTGATGTGTGAGGTTAGGAGCATACATATAGCCGAAATACATCAATGTTTCTTTTACTGAGAGTGCCATTGTAATGAAGAGTGCTTAGAGGAACTGCAAGAGCAATCCACCGGAGAGAGAGGGGAAACTGTGGGACCCAAACCTTTCTCTAGGGGTAAAAAAGAAAATTTGTGTACAAACGAGGCGAGCATGCCCCATGCTCGTGTCATGTAACCAAAATGTGAAACTGTAACTAAAGAGAAATGTTGATAACAACAAAGGATAGTTCTTACTGGTGAACATACTCTGAAGTAAGGAAACAACGCCTGTAAGAAGTGTCGATGACTCTTAGGTATTGATGGCCTAACAAATTCAGAGGTCTTCGGGTGGTATGAAATAACTGCAAAAGTCACATAGTAAGACCTGCTATCACTACAAGAGTCACCCTAGACTGTAATCAGGTGAGCTTGGTAACATGCAAAGAATTCAAATTTAATCTTGAAAGATAAGCTTTAAAGTCACAGGGATTTGACCATAAGGACAAACAAATTCATCTACTGTACACATTTCCAACTATATCCTTCAACAAAAGTGCCCTTAGCAACTTCATATCAGACAATAGGCTTGATAAATGGGAGAGGAAAATAAAAATGTGATCTGAACATGTCAGATATACTTCCATCATTTTAAAATAGTCATCTCACAATAAACATCTGTGTATTAACAATTTCTATATCACTAATGCAAAGAACGAAGACGATCACTCAATCATTGTATGAATAAGATTAAGAGTAAATCAGTCACTCATTTATATTAGTACGTAGAGAAATACAAAAATGAAAATGAAAAACTGATCTTCATTGATAAGGAATTACAAGTCTGAAAAGATACAGAGAAAGAAAAAAGAACACAGTGACGACACTCTGAATTCCTCTAGGTCAAAATCTCTCTTCCCCCTAGCTCATTCCAACCTCTCTCCAAGAGCTCCCTCCTCTCTTAAATAGAAAAAGCATCCTAATATCCTTAGGAGGTCAAATCCCATATCTTCCATTGGATTCTAGGCCTTGGATCTAGGTGGCAATAGTCAAGGAGACAAAAATCCAACAAACTGCTAATTTTTAGGAAATTGTTGGAAGTCATTAATAATTTTTTCCAACTCACTACATGAGGTCTTTAATGCAGATAAAAATTAGTTGCAAGTGTCCCTTGACCTCTAAATGATCTATGAGAAGGCATTCGAACCCTCCTTGAAAAATGACAACCTCTCAATAAGGCAAATATCCAATCAACTATGAAAAACAAAGAATTTGAAACACATTCCGCAATGCACTAGTGTTTTAATTGTTTTCCTCAAATTACAAATTGGTTCAGGATGAAATTTAGTCAACAAGTCAATAGGGATATGATATTCCTCCACAAAAAATTTCAGAGAAACCCACTATGTCGTTTTGGTTTAATGATCAAATTTCTAATAGTAGCCACTTAAGGAAATTCCATAGCATCCTCCTATAATACTGCTCTGCAAATTCCGTAGCGCCTTTTCTATGTCTAGCTAGGTGATTTCGTAGCGCCTTTTCTGTGTCTATATAAGTGATTCCATAGAACCTTTTCTGTGTCTGGATAGGTGATTCCGTAGTGCAACTACATAACATTCTGTGTAGATGATTTCGTAGCGCTAGGCACTACAAAATCTATGTGTTTTTCAATGTTATGCAATGAATCCTAAAAAACACAAAACAACTTAGTAGATGGATGATGATCCTATAAATGCCTCCAGTAGGTGAAAATATAATATTTCCGTGAACACTTCAAAAATCTAAGGATGAATTGATCCATAAAAATACATGTGACCCTTTACAACTTCATGTGATAACATTGGCTCCACAGAAGATAGATTCCTCCCTATGAGGCTCTAAGAACTACTGCAGATCCAGTGCCTTAGTTGTTAGGATATGGAGTCATATTTTCAACCAACCTCTGATACTTCCACTTATTCATGAAAACTGAAAAAACCGCTACAAAGTGAAGGAAAGAAAGGCTCGGGAAGTGAACTTATTACCTATGCTACCCTACCCTAACCAAAATTGCAACTTCGTCAAGTAAAAGAAGATTTCCACAATAAACATTCAATTAACTTGATGACTGAAATGATCTCATCTATGTCACTGATCAATGAATAATAATAGAAGTATAGAAGAAATGACATAAAATCCTTCAGAAAACCATACTCACCCATAAGTATCGGTGAAATAATGCAATTTGAAATTTTCAGAAAATCTGAAACATATGACTCCATGTATATGGCTATAGGATCATGAATCACATGATAGAATTTTGGATGCATGAAAAGACTAGGATGATCCTTCATAATCTCTGCTCTACTGAAAAGATTGTAATTCTCTTGACCTCCTTTAAACATCCCATAATTATCACATGCTTCAAAGAAATCATGGACAATAAAATATTTTTATGGTTGTTGATTATCTCCTTTGGAAAGAAACTTATTTGTAGTGTCTTCTTGAAATTGTTGGTCAAATTTGTCAGAAGAAAAAATCAATCTGGACTGACCATATGATTTCTCAACCTCCTCTTTACTATCCTCTGAAAAATCTTCTCTAAAACTGTAATGGTCCCAAGCCATTATGCAAGGATCATCACGGTTTTGGTGTCTTTTTAAAACTTTTTCCGGTTGTGGTATTTCATCAAACAGTTTGATGATCTATTTGTTTAGATGTGTGTATGCAGCAAATAACGAAAAGAGATAACCATGGAACATACCTCAACCATATGCAATAAGATAGACAAGCCAAATCATCTCAAATCTTCTTTATTCATAAAATAGAGAAACCTGCTACAATGAAGATGCCGATCTGGAATGCTCAACAGATGGCCAAGAAGATAGACAATAGATAAGAGCTTCTACAAAATGCTCCCGCTAATACAAAACATACCTCCAAAGGCTGAATAAGAAATGAATATCAATACAAGCAGATCTAAATGCCAAACTCTACAACTGAAGAATGCCACACTCCAATAGAAGGTTGAGACCCTCAATAACTCGGCCCTGCTGCCAAAGGTGTCCAATTACCCTAAGAAATATTCCAACTAATAGATCGGGTGATGGTAAGAACAACCCAGGTGCTCGAATCTCCAAGATCCCTCTCAATCTCTGTAGATCTGAAATACCCCACTGAATGGTGTGCCCCATTGGATGACTGAATCCCTAGATGATTTGGCCCTGCTGAAGGAGGCCTCCAAATGCTCTGAAACTCTCCAGAAATATAGATCGGGACACTTCAAGTCAATAGGTGAAGTCTCAGGGTCATATCTGAAGTGTAACCCCTCCAAACGGACTAGATCTGGATCTCAAAACTGCCCTCCTTCTCTTCAATTCGCCTCACTGCTCAAGAAATAATTTGAGCCATAAAACTATCTCAGAAAGCACTAGATGTGATTTCCAAGGCCCTGTAATGAAAACCCAAGTGATATAATCCTCAACGGCCCTGCCAATCTCCTACAACGAATCTCTCTCCAAAGATGGTGCGCCCCCCTTGCTGGAAACCCCCAATGGTGCGCCCTCCTCCTCTTCCTATGCCTTTGGTTGTGTAGAACCTCCTTCACTGATGTAGATCTGACTAGAATGGTGTGGAAGAGTATTGCATCTCCGAGACTAAGCTTGG
Organism: Picea mariana; assembly: GCA_032191745.1. NCBI lineage: Eukaryota > Viridiplantae > Streptophyta > Pinopsida > Pinales > Pinaceae > Picea > Picea mariana. Next base: position 104,433 of record JASDQU010106324.1, read on the forward strand.
GACAAGCTAGGTGGAATATTTCACCACCGAATCGTCCTCTAGGGTTTGTTAAGTCAAAACCCTCAAAACCCCCAATGTTGGGCTCACTAGCTAGAAGCCAGAAATCAAAATAAGATCATACATGAATGAATGAGAAGAGGCCCTTGCCTTTCCTTTATACTTTTGGCTCACCTTGTCCCTCCAA
>JASDQU010106324.1:114912-146455 GCA_032191745.1 Picea mariana
TAAAGCCTTATGTGCAACAACTTATGAAGTTGTTTGGTTAAGAAGACTTCTTCAAGATGTTGGAGAAGAACGAAAGAAACCTACGATGATCAGATGTGATAATCAAAGTTCAATCAATATTGCAAAGAATTTGATTTTTCATGCAAGGACAAAGCATGTTGAAGCTCAGTATCATTTTGTTCGAGAAAAGTTGCATTCAAATGAAATATTTTTTGTGTATTGTAATACTAGTGAAAATGTTGTTAATATTTTCACTAAGCCTCTTGAAAAGATTAAGTTTGAAATATTTAGGGAGATGTTAGGTGTAGAAGTCAATCCATTCTCCATTAAGGGGGAGACTTGGAAATAATCAAGTAAGCGCTAGTTGTAAGCACTAGTTATAAGCTTCAGTTGTGAGAGTTAGTTGTAGGCGTGTTAAGAGTCAGTTCATAGTTGAGAGTCTAGTTGTCTTTGGTTTGCATGTAATTGACTCGGTAGAGTCTTTTCCTATATAAGGATGTAATCCGTCTTCATTGAGGAATATAGAAGTGAGCGTAGCCTCACCGTGTTGTTTGTTTCACATATTTTATCTGTTAAGTACGCACATGTAGCTCTGTTGGTCGTTGTGATGATAATGGTGGGAGCGGAAGCAACAGAGATGACGACACCATCTCCCAGTCCGAAAATGGATGCAGGTGATGCTTCAATTCCCTTCATTCCCTCCCGATTAGCCTCCTTCATTCCATTCTTGGCCTCTCGATTTTACTAAGATGTATTGCGGCTCCTCTTTGGGGGAGATTACTATTTTCTTTGTAGATGTATGTGTGATTTGTGGAGGCTATTCTTTTCTGGACGAGTGGCAGAGTCTTTTGTGTTTGGGGCATGGATTCCTAACTTCATTGTTTATCCATTTAGGAAATAAAGGGATATTTTCATGTCTTGTGTTATTGTATAAGATTTGAATTAATAAAAATATTTTTCACAATTTTGAATTTCGCATATTTGGGGTTTATTTGTGAATTTCTTTTACCAGAATGTGTTGTAACTTTTGAAATCTGAGTTTAAGTATTGGATAGCCATTTGTGTCCTGTCACGTATAGTGAGTACTTTGCATCTGGATCACTACATATAGTCTATAGAATGCATTTATGGATCTTTCAATTCCTTGTCCATTTAAAAATTGAAATATTTTCCATCGGGTTCTTCAGTTTATTTCCCTGCGAGTGACTGCACATTGTCCAAAATGTTTTCTGGTATTGTATGTTGGGAAGGTGAATGATGTGTGTTGTGCTTTATTGTACGAATTAAATTCAATAACATTTTAATTGAATTTATGGCGATAATCACGCTGGTGTAATTTCTATCTCCATCAATTAATTTTGTCTCCATTGAATCTCTGGCAAGGGACCGCTGTTTCGACTGAACGACATATAATTAGGGTAAGCAAATCATGTTTAAGGGTGCTTTTACTAATTTTGATGGCTTAGCTTAGGATATTTCGTATTGAAGAGGGGATTTCAATGTTAAAACTACTAATAAGCAATGGAATCATTAACAAATAAGGTGTGGTTATAAGTAACATTTCTAATTCCAATCTCTTCTCTCATGGTTGGATGACGACTTCGAATTGGGAAAATGTTTTTATAAGAGAAACCTTGAACACTTTTGGTGTTTTGTTCTTCCAATTATTCTATTTATGTTTTTGGTAATAACTTATTCGTTATGTCATTTTCATTCATTCCATTAATTAATATGTGAGAATTGCTAAGACTCCTTCAAATACTGTGATTTGTATTCATGATTTTTTAATTAATATGTGAGAATTGCTAAGACTCCATTCAAATACTATGAATTGTATTTATGATTTTGGTATTTGGTATTGGTATTGATATTGGTATTGGTAATAGTATAATTGATGATTTTGGTATTGGTTATAGTATAATTGAATATGATATTTCATCTATTTCATTACTTAATTAAATGAAAAATGTTAATAGGAACTCAATTTAATATTATTTTTTTTATAAAAATATTAGTATAGATATATGAGAAATTGAGTTTTTTTTTTTAAATATTAAAAAATGAATTGCATTGGTTTTTTATAGATAATGATGATGATGGTTAATGTTCATTGAGATCAAATTTTGTTTGTGTGACCTTTGGAAAGGTAAGAAAATTGCTTGGCTTTAAGAGAATCATTCTTAAATCACCATAGTTTTGATGAGTGAAAAGTATTACATCGGATATTTGGAAAGTGGGATCTAATGTGGGTGTACACAGGACAACCTAAGATGAGACACTATTTCTCACAAGTAACTAGTTTTATAATGATCTTTGTAGCAAGGTGAAGGATTTAGGATTTCAGTTAAATTTCGACCATTTCATAAGACCATTGCAACTTATTAGATATTGAGAACTACAAATTTTCATGAGCCTGATACCAAACAAATTCTCAACCAACTTTTCCGAGTTCTCAACCAACTGTTCAGAGTTTCTATTGTATCTGCTAGCTAAAACAAGGTCTTCCTCTGGACATAAATGATTATGATTGGAATCATTGCTTAAAACAGTAGCTTGATTAGTTGTTGTTCTATCATTAAATCCTCCTAGCAAAAGGATATTATCTTTCTTTATCAAACTATAAATATCATGTCTAAGACATTGTAAGTACAATTTTTATCTAAATTGTTTTTCTTATAAAAAGTAGAATTAATAGGTACGAAATAACATATTGTTGTATAAATCTTCTTAGAATTGATACTAGAAATCTCCATCCATTTGTATTGATTGAAAGGGTCTTTTTTCATGTATAATAATTTCACTTCAATGTGTATTTTAATACAAATTCCATTATATATCAATTCACGAATCTCATCAAATCTATTCATATTAATAATTATTATTATTTTAATATAAATAATATGAATGTTTTTTTCCTTATGGGTGATAATTTCATAAAGTCAAGGGCTCACTTAAGTGGTATCAAAACCATTTCTTCCACTAACTTGGTGGCCCATATTTCAAGCAATCATTGGACAACAAAATGTCAGCAAAAATATATATAAAAAAGGTAGATGTGATTCATTGAAAAGAGCACTAAGAAAAATTGCATTCAATCCTTGAGAACTACAATTATGTTAAAGGAAGAGACACAAAATGTTGGTTTGAAGATGAAAGTCCGCCACTAGAATGTAATTTGTTCATTCTAAATGTACAATAGTCTTGAATGTAAAAGGCAATAATTAACATCAACAATTTTACATTGGGTAGAACATCATTAGGCATACAAATCCAATGGAAAAATACAAAATAATTGATTATTAGGATTAAAATCAGGTGTTTATGGTGTGACCAATCAAAGAAAAGTGGTCGCAATCTCAAACTTGTCACTGACCTATTTGCATTCCTACTATAAAGAAAAGTGTGGGTTCAAGTCTATTGATTGTTGCAGATAATGCTTCCATTAATGTTGTGTGCTATGTTTGGATTTGGTTATAATCTGTTGGAGGTTGTTGAGAGATTCTCTCAACAACTATCTCTATGTATGGAGATAGTTGGATCTAATTCCAACTTTATATACGTGTTGTAATTGTGCAGAAAGGTAATCTAATATAAATTATTATTTGTGTGTATAATCATGTGCTATGACTTCTCTCTCAAATTTTAACATGGTATCAGAGTGAGTAGCTCTGTCTTAACTCCCTCATGGGAGGGCCAGGATCATGTGAGACTCTTGATTTCCAATCCTCTGTAAATATGTAGGATTAGTGTGTAAGTGTGAGTATTGTGTGTGAGGTTGTTGCGTATCTGAATGACTCTAGATCACCATTGTTACATGAGGAAGTGATGTTGTCCATTCTATACATTGTGTCTCTTGTGGAAGAAATTAGTGTGCTGGAGTATGCAACCCGTTGGAGCGTGCGACAGTTGTAAGACCATGCTTGGAGCCGCGTGAAGAAGAAAGACCCTGAGTGGAGCTATGACTCTGCAAAGAGTTGCTCATGCTGGTTTGTACTTATTGATTCGCTACCACCAAGAGAGCGTAGAGTTGTTGTTTGCTACTGCTTGAAGAGTTTGTGAATTGGTGACTTGATATTAAAGAGATTATGAAGGTGTTTTCAAAACTGGCAGAGATGTAGGCCTATATCGATGCTTCCCATTTAGAACCTGCAACCTCTTTCTCCTATGCCTATTTACCGGAGTTTGTAAAAAGCAATGAGAGGCAGCTATATTAATTAGTTTGTATTAGTTATATTAATTAATGGAAATGTATTTTTTGGTTTGTAAAATTTATATGAAGCAGAACCAATCAATGTACAAAGTAACATAATTCAAATTAGTGGTTCTCAATGTTCTTCGGTGCCAAGGGAACACATCACAGATTTGATTATGCCTACATTCTGTCATATGTTGGAGATCCTTGTTGTACTTCGGTGCTTCAATATCGTCAATTATAGTTTATCCTTGTTTATATTGTTGTAGATGTGTTTAAAGAAGGTCAATTGTATGATTGAATGCTGAAAATATCCAGTAATCAGATCATTGTCCTATATAACTATCAAAATTTGTTCTTCGGGGGAATATTAGAGATGATAGTGTATCCATAGGATAATTTAGTGTCGAGGCTATACTTTGGGGTAGTCAAGAAGCGTCAATTCTACAAATTCATCAATGATGGTCGGAAGTGTTGTTGTCTTAAATGAGTTGAAAGGGAAGCTCAAAGTTGTGGAGAAGAAAGAGCGTATACCGGAATATTTCAAAGTGGATAGGAGTGTTGATGAAGACCAGTTAGACAAAGAAAGACAATGATTAATATCGTAATTTTTTATTGAGTATTGTAAGTTTTTGTAATGTAAGCATTAAGGGGGGCTGCTCGAGATAATGCTTCCATTAATGTTGTGTGCTATGTTTGGATTTGGTTAGAATTTGTTGGAGATTTGTTGTAGGTTGTTGAGAGATTCTCTCAACAACTATCTCTATGTATGGAGATAGTTGGATCTAATTCCAACTTTATATACGTGTTGTAATTGTGCAGAAAGGTAATGTAATAGAAATTATTATTTGTGTGTATAATCCCATGCTATGACTTCTCTCTCGAATTTTATCATTGACTTTGTATACCAATCATAACATTCCCTATCAATGCAAATTTGTATGGGTTTACATGGAAATTGTGCAAAATATTAAACAAGAGAATTGAAAACTAGAAGTAATTCAAAGTAATTATTAAAGAAAGCAAGGAGTAGTGAAGGTAAATTGTGTTAAAGGGAAGCTTCAATTCTTAAAAAAAATCCTTTGAGTAAGCTTCATAATAGTTGAAAAAAAGTTAGACATGTGTATTTTCATTAGTTAGGCTCTGTACCACCCACAAACATGCCACAAATTGGGTTTCATCTAGGATGGTGAAAAAATTATCATATTTGACCAATAAACTCCACCAAATTCCATTCAGTACTAAATATTCATGATACCGTACCCTTCGCTAGCCACGAGTGCAATGGGTAACATGTGAAGTTGAAACAAAAACAAGTGCAACCTCCATTCTATGTAAAATTGTACATAAACAAAATATATTTTTGTTAGTTGGATGAAAGGATATTAATATTTCATTAAACATATAATGTTCTATTATAATGCAAAATGAGTTTCGTAATCGAGGAATCCTTTGTCATACCAAGTAACATAAGCCATTCAAATCATCATCATTTTTTTTGGAAATATTGTTTAAAGGGTTTGGAAATTACATTTTCTTATCTCCTCAACCTTATTTCCTTATGCCATCAACCTTATCAAATAGGAAAAAGTGATAAGAAAAAGCAACAAGGGAAATAGTTGCAAAGAAGCTAGTCCCTGCCTCATTGAAAAAATCTGAAGTTTATTGAATGAAGTTTATCTTGAAGTATAAATAATAAATTCGACAACATTTAAAGTAGATTATTCCTCTTAGCCTATATCTCTAAATTGTACAAATTTTTTGAAGCAAAACAATAAATTTATGTGATTTTATTAATATATTTGTCTTTGATTCCTGGATGGGGTGCCACGTTGCAATGGGAGGCCACGTAGTCTGCCCTAGACCCAAGCCATTAATATGGTAGGTCGACACCCTTCACCTCACTATTAAATGGAGGCCATTACTGCCCGTCAAGAAGGGGAGGACAACTCCCTCACATGAGAAGAATGGCGGCCACAAGGTGAAATGGCAGTGGGAATCTTGGTATAGGGGTCATGTCGGGCCTTAGCATTATACTCTTGCTTGGACGAGGTTGGATCCACTTCACCTTTGCGCTCCATCAACCTGGCCGCTCTGAGAACTGGATCTGCATCCAGTTGGCTCTTATTCCTTTCGCCCTACACATTAGCAACCTTCTTGATCCCTCCATGCCAAGGGAAAGAGGCAGGTCATGACGCGGCCCTGCCTGGTATAGTTTTTCTTCTAGACAACGGAGGGTGCAGAGATTGGAGCGCGCCCTATCCATTACTCGGACTCAGTGACGGGAGAAGCACAGAATGTCACTACTGGCATATGTTGAGGAGGAGATTCGAGAGGAACCTATCCAGTTTCCTCCAGAATCCCTCCTCTTCATAGTGATGGATAATTGGCAACCCCCCAGCCATATTCCAGCAAGCACAAGTGCCCCAGCCATTGTCTAGCAAGCACAAGTAGCTAGGGAAGAAGACTCAACATATCTTTATTGGACTCATCAGAGATTTATTGGAGGCAAAAAGATCAAGATCCTTTGCTGGAATAAAAATTTCTCAAACTCTCCAGATTACACATCTACTCTTTGTGGATGGCGTGCTAATTTTTAGTATGGGATCTAGAAGGAATGTTGAGGTGTTAAAAAACATGCTAATTTTTTTCTCAAAAGCTACATGTATGGTAATCAATGAAGGGAAATCATCTCTTACTACAAACTTACTCACTGAAGAAGAGAGTCTTGTCTACCAGCAACATTTCCCTTTTGAGGAAAAAAGGATTGATGATGGATTAAAATACCTTGGTTTTATTTTAAAACCAAATGATTACAAAAAGGAAGACTTGATTTGGCTTTTGAAGAAACTGGAAAAAAGGTTAAATAATTGGATCCATAGATGGCTTTCACGTGCAGGCAGATTGGTACTTGTAAAATAGGTTCTGGAAGCCATACCAATTTACTGGATGTCACTATCATGGATCCCAAAAGGAAACTTGGAAACTCCTCAACTTCTCAACTTCTCAGTGCCAGAGGAGAAACTCCTCAAGGTTTTAAACTTGGAAGGGTTGTTCTTGAAAGCCAAGAAATCCTATGGCGTCATCCCTACATTGTTAAGTTTAAAGTCAGTTGTGTTGGAATTCAACGCACCACTAAGAGAATGGATTTACAACAATATCAATCTGGTATTATGTCAAGCAATACATATTATATGCGACAAACTGCCTTATTCAAAGAGGAGACATGTATACTCTTTGGGAAATTGGGTTGAGAATCTGAAGCCTTCTAACGACATAAAAGTGAATGTAGTAGAGGGTAATATATGTGATGTGATAGGTGGAGGTGATAAATCTCACAAAGAAAATGTGACTTCCATATATGTGCATATACGAAAGTCAACCATTTCCGTATATGCGCATATACTAAAGCAGACCATTTTCATATATGTGCATATACGGAAGTCGACCACTTCCCTATATGTGAATATAAAAAATCTGACCACTTGCGAATATGCGCATATATGGAAGTTGTCAGCTTTGGTATATGCGCATATACAGAAATGGTCAGCTTCCTTATATGCGCATATACGGAAGTGATTAACTTTCGTATATGAGCATATACAAAATTTTCGTATATGTGTCGTATATGCACATATATGGAAGTTGACCACTTCTGTATATGCGCATATATGAAATCCCTAGCATGAATACCTAAAAATTCAATGGGCGTAGGGGTTTCGCTTGGGATAAGGGTTTCAACCAACGACTAAAAAACATTTTGACCAGTGTGAGGGTGATGAGAGAAACCATAACCAGGCTGTGTGTTCATTCCATGTCGAGTTCAACAACTAATGCATCGATCAAAGAATCAACCAAAGAGGCTGATGGAAAGGAAGATGGACAGGCAAGGAGTCAGGAAGCATTTTTTGCATGAGAAGAAGGAAGAAAATGCCAATTGATAAAATTATGGAATTATCCCATCTCTAATACAACTCTCGGGCCAAGTATGACAATGAATGAGTAACTCCATTGATGTGTATTGCATTAACATGAAAGGTGCATAAATACAATCGTAATGACTATTGGTCTTCCTTAATGGATGGCTCTTCTTATCACCTACGACTCTTCATATTTACATTATTATTACAATAATGCAATCCCAATAATTACATGTATAACATTGTTTTTCCAAATATACGGAAGCCAATCATTTCCATATATTTGGAAAAACATATACAAAATTTGACCTCTCCCGTATATGCACATATACGAAAGTGGTCGGCTTTCGTATATGCGCATATACGAAAGTGGTCGCCTTTTGTATATGCAAATATACGGAAGCGGACAAATTATGTATATGCGTATATACAGAAATGACCAGCTTCCATATATGAGCATATACCGAAGCCGACCATTTCCATATATGCGCATATACGAAAGCCAGCCATTTCTATATATGTGCATATACGGAAGCCAACCATTTTTGTATATGCGCATATAGGAAATCTGACCATTTCCATATATGCACATATACAGAAGCTGTCATATTTCGTATATGCACATATACGAAAATGGTTGGATTCTATATATGTGCATATACGGAAGTGGTCAACTTCTGTATATGCGCATATACGGAATTTGACCACTTCCATATATGCGCATATACGAAAGCCGACCATTTCTGTATATGTGCATATATGGAAGTAGTCAACTTTCATATATGTGTCATATATGCACATATACAGAAGTTGATCACTTACGTATATGTTCATATACAGAAGTGTTCAACTTCTGTATATGTGCATATATGACACATATACAAAAGTGGTCGCATATACGGAAGTGGTCAACTTCCGTATAGTCAATTTTCATATATGTGCTATGCACATATACAAAAGTTGACCACTTCCATATATGCGCATATACAGAATCTAATGACTTCCGTATATGCGCATATACATAAATGTTCAACTTCTGTATATGCACATATACGGAAATGATCGGCTTCTGTATATGCAGATATACGAAAGTGATCGACTTTCGTATATGCACATATATGGAAATGGTCGGCTTCCGTATATGCGCATAAACAGAAGTTGAACACTTCCATGTATGCACATACATGAAAGTGGTCAGCTTTCATAAATGCACATATACGGAAGTGGTCATCTTCCGTATATACCACTTTTGTATATGTGCATATACGTAAGCCGACCATTTCTGTATATGCGCATATACGGAAGTAGCCAACTTCTGTATATGTGCATGTACGAAATTCGGCCATTTCCGTATATGCGCATATATGGAAGTTGACCATTTCCCTATATGTGCATATACGAAAGCTGACCGCTTTTGTATATGCGCATATACAAAAATGGTTGGCTTCCGTATATGTGCATCTATGTAAGTGGTCAACTTATGTATATGCGCATATACAGAAGCTGACCAATTCCGCATACACACATATACAGAAGCTAACCACTTCTATATATGCGCATATACGAAGCCGACCACTTCCGTATAAGCACATATACGAAAATGGTTGGCTTCTATTTATGCACATATATGGAAGTTGACCACTTCTATATATGTGCATATATGACGCATATACGAAAGATGACCACTTTCGTATATGCACATATTCGGAAGTGATCATCTTCTCTATATGCACATATATAAAAGTGGTCAACTTCCGTATATGTGCATATATGACACATATATTAAAGTTGACCACTTTCATATATTCGCATATATGAAAAGTGACCACTTATGTATATGTGCATATACAAAAATGGTCAATTTTCGTATATGCGCATATACGGAAGTCGACCACATTCATATATGCACATATACACAAGTGGTCGGCTTCTGTATATGTGCATATAGGGAAGTGGTTGACTTTTGTATATGCACATATACAAAATTTGGTCACTTCCGTATATACACATATACGGAAATGGTCGGCTTTTGTATATGCACATATATGGAAGTGGTCGATTTTCGTATATGTACATATACAAAAGTTGACCACTTATGTATATGCTCATATGTGGTCGGTTTTCGTATATGCTCATATACAAAAGTCGATCCTAATAAGGTAAGGGATTACTTGGAACTCTTTAGCATTTTATTTATGTGTCCTAAATTCCTACATATTAGTATCATTCTAGTCTTTAACCCCAACACCAATTATTCGATTTCTAATTATTGTCCATTTGTCTTTCTTTCTCGCTTCTTTTACCTTTTGAACTCCCTTCCTTAATTTAGCTTGGTCTTTTGGAATGAACACTTCATTTATAAATATTCATGGCCCTTTTAAGCTTTAAGATTCATGGAAACCATAAGCTATGAAGGAAACCCCAAACCATAACATCTTCACCATGTGACCAAGATTGGTCCTCCTCATGAAACATTCCTAACTTGGGGACTTGGGGAAGTAATCTGTATTGTATGGTAGATTGAACGATGTGAAGGGGATTTAGACCTGGTTCGTGTGGAGCATCAAGGTTGATGTTGGTATGTACTCTTGAATCTGCCTTCTCGTACCTCATTTTTTATATGGATACAACCGACTTTAAGTTTCATTACTCTAGCATGAGGGATGTTCTTATCACTATGCAGTATTACAAACGTAAGTGGGATTTTCATCAAACATGTATTATAGTTTTTAGTGGGTTTGAAGTTTTGATTTGGTTTTATAGCATGAATGTAGTGGATGCCAGTGAGAAGCACATTTTACTTTAGTGTCACATGACTAGTTTTGGATTAGTCAACAACCCTAACTTGAAATAATCATAACTATGCACCTGTAATGAATAAAGATATGAAAATGGTACACAATTTTCTTCGGTGTCTTTTATGCAATTCCTCCAGGTGGCACTACTTGGAACCTCTCATAAAAGGAGTTATAGAAAAAATGTCATACCTTGTTGAATTCTGGCTTATTCTAGAGAGAGAAATTGTAGAGTGTTCCCTGCCCAGAATATTTTTTGTATGGATCATAAAATCATACACAAAATACCAAATAATGTACTATAACCAACACATTTGGTCTTACTGAATTTAGATATGTTATGAAGAAGTTATGATGTTTTTACCTAAAACACCTGTTTTAGACTAGTTTCAGGACTAGCCACAAACCCTATTTTCCACGGAGTGTAACTCCAAAAACACAACAACCCAGAAGCTGGAATTGGTACCACAACTACTTGTATGTGTTTCCTCAATGACCTCCCAATTTCATGGTTTGAATAATTCTAGAAAAAACGTTATTGCGAAAATGGTGAGATGACCTGTAAATAACATACCTTAGAAAACATCATCAAAAGAATTTATCCTCCCTTTAAATTTCGCCTTCTTTACTTCACCTTCCCTCTTAAATTTGGCTTAGATATCCTTTGGTTACCTCAGTCACCTGTAGTTATTCAATATGCTCAAGTATACATGAAACAACCTTGGGTCCATTACCCAAACCTTAGTCACCTCAGTATATATGATATTCAATAACCTCAGTCACCTTAAAATATATTAAAACTCATACAATTATACATGAAACAACTTTGGGTCCATTACCCAAACCTTTGTGCTACCAGAATTCATTGTCGAACTTTCTTCAAGGGTTGACATCAATGAAAAACAACCCAATTAATAAAAAATCTCCCCCTTTTGAATTGATGGAAACACTATGATGCAATATTGAAGTCATATCATGCAATATTGAATTCATATCACTCATGCTCCCCCTGTGACCATTGCTCCCTTGGAACCATGGATCTATGCTCTGCATCTGATAAATATCTCCCCCTTTGTCATCAATGGCTAAGGTATCTTTCCATCTGGATCTGCTCCCCCTAACTGAACTCTTCCTGAAACTGATCTCCTGACCTGAAATTTCCTCTTTATGGTGTTTCCTTGTGTAAATATAAGACATATAAAATAAGCATTCAAAAGAATTCATTTTGGAGTATAAATTACTTCGAGTCTCTGGCAAAGATACTCAAATACTTCCCTTGGAAGTGGTTTTGTAAAGATGTCTTCCACTTGTTCTTTTGCGCCCACATATTCAACTCTGATGTTCTTCTCTGTGGCATGTTCCCGTAGAAAGTGATACTTGATTGAAATGTGCTTTGTATTAGAGTGCATCACCAGGTTCTTTGAGATACTGATGACACTTGTATTATCACAATAGATTGGAATGGGCTCATCATACTCAACCTGTATATCTGTCAAAGTTTGTTTCATCCATAGAACTTGTGTACAACATGTTGTTGCTGCAATATACTCTTCCTCGATTGTAGATAAGGATACCAATGATTGTTTCTTGCTTAGCCATGATATTAAACACTCACCCAAGTAGAAGGTTGATCCACTGGTGCTTCGTTGGTCATCAATACAACCTGCCCAATCTTCATTTGTGTAGGAAATAAGTGATAGATCCTTTCCTTTAGGATACCATAATCCAAACTCTTTTGTTCCTTTGAGATATCTGAAAATCCTCTTCACTGCTACGACATGTGATTCCTTTGGTGTTGCTTGAAATTGTGCCACCTACCCTACTGCCTGCATTACATTTGGTCTGGATGTTGTCACATACAGTAAGATACCAATCATTGACATGTATTGCCTCTGGTCTGTAGACTTTGAAACATCATATTTGCTCAACTTGCAACTGGTTTGCATAGGAGTGATAATTGGTTTGCAATCTTCCATTCTGAACCTCTTTAGCATTTCTATGATATAATTAGTTTGAGATGTAAAAATTCCTTGGTTTCTTTGATGTATCTAAAGACCCAAAAAGAAGGATAGTTCTCCGAGTAATGACATTTCAAATTCATTATGCATATCCTTTGCAAATTTTTGGATTAACCTGTCATCATCACTACCAAAAATAATATCATCAACATAAACTTCAATTAATAAAATACTATCTTGAGTTACCTTGATGTAGAGTTTGTTGTCTGCATTTCCTTTTCTGAACCCTGTCTCCTGTAAATATTTATCCAGTCTAGAGTACCATGCTCTAAGAGCCTATTTTAGATCATACAAGGCCTTCTTCGATTTACACATATAATCTGCATTCTCTGACAACTGAAATCCTTCTGGTTGTTCAATGTAGACTTCTTCTTCAAGTTCCCCATTCAGAAAAGTTGTTTTTACATCCATCTTATACACTTTAATATTTTTGGAGCATGTTTAAGCTAAAAGAAATCGGATTGCTTCCATTTTACAACTGGGGAAAATGTCTCTTCAAAGTCGATTCCTTCAACCTGTGTGTATCCTTTACATACCAATCTATCTTTGTTCCTTGTAACTTGTCCATCTTCATTCAATTTATTCCTGAATACCCACTTTGTGTCGATCACATTCTTATTATTTGGTCTTAGAACCAATTCCCAAGTGTCATTTTTCTCTGTTTGATACAATTCTTCATCCATGGCCTTATTCCAAAATTCATCCTTGCAAGCCTCTTCAAAACAGGTTGTTTCAATCGTAGATGAGAGTGCTAGGTGTGTTTGTTCTAGTGAACGTATTCTTCTTCTAGTGTCAACTCCTGCATCTTTGTTTCCGATAGTCTGATATGAAGGATGATTCTTTTGTACTCATCTGCTAGGTGTCTTTAGAGGCACTTGCTGAATTTTCTCTTCTACTTCTTTCTGATCCTCTTCATCTTCCCCTTCTAGTTCTTCTTCATCTTCTTCTTCTTCCTCGTAAAGTTGTTCCATTGATTCATTTTCTTCTTCCTTTAATTATTGTCTACCTGTTTCATCAATTGTTACATCGATTCTTTTCACAACTTTGTTCAATCTCAGGTTGTAACACTTGTATGCTTTCCTTGTACTTGAGTAACCAACAAGTACTCCTTTGTCCACACGAGAGTCAAAATTTCCCATTCTGCCATCTTCTCTTTTGATGTATAATTTGCTTCCAAAAACTCTGAAGTGCTTCACATTTGTTGGTCTTCCTTTCCATAGCTAGTAGGGAGTTTTGTCAGTGTTGTTTGTGAGCATTACTATGTTTTGAATGTGAACTATTGTATGCACTGCTTGTGTCCAAAATATATTTGTCAATTTAGAATCCATTAGCATTGTTCAAGCCATTTCCTGTACTGTCTTGTTCTTTCTTTCAACAACTCCATTATGTTGAGGTGTCCTAGCAATGGACAATTGCATTTTTATTCCATGTCTGCTGCAGTATTTCATAAATTCCTTTGAAGTGAACTCCCCTCAATTATCATATCTCAAGCATTTGATTTTTGAATCCATTTCATTTTCAACCATTTCCTTGTAGACCTTGAAGTTTTCAAAAGCTTCTGACTTATTCCTAAGAAAGAAAACTGCAGTCATTCTTGTATAATCATCAACTAATAACGTAAAGTATTTCTCACCTTTTAAACCCTTTGTTGTAGTTGGTCCAACTAGATCAATATGCACAATTTCCAGTGGTCTTGTCGTTGAATATTCCTTTGATTTGAACCTAGTCTTTGTTTGTTGTCCTGGTTGACAATGCTTGCATAAAGTGTTGGTTGGTTTCGTGATCTAGGGCATTTCTCTATCTGCTTCCTTTTTCTGACTTTGAAAAGGTTATCAAAATGTGTGTGACTCATTATTCCGTGCCATAGCCAACTTTCATCTTCCTTTCCTAGGCAACACTTTTCATTTCCAATTTCACTTAATACATATATGTTTCTTGAAGTTCTCGTAGTTGTTGCAATCAATTTTCCTGAACCTTATTTTCTTATCTCGCACTTTTGTGAATCGAAATTAAATTTATGACCTTGGTCACACATTTGACTCACACTTAGAAGATTATGTTTCATATCTTCTACTACTAGAACATTTTCTGCCTTGGTATTCTTGTTCCCAATTCTGACTGTGCCTTTTCCAATGATTTTAGATTAATCATCATTTCCGAAGGAGACTGATCCATCTCTTTCCTTTCTTAATGTAAGAAAACTATCTCTATCACATGTCATGTGTTTTGAACAACCACTGTCAACATACCAACCACATTTATTTTTCTTAGCTTGTAGAGTGAATGTGCATTCTTCATTTCTATATTGATTCTGAATTCTTATCCATGTCCTTTTTTGAAGTTCCTGTCTGTGACTGTTGTTGTTTTGCTATGGTTCTCTAGGAGGGATTGTCATTCTGCAATATTTGGCCAGGTGTCCAAAGTTGTTACATTTTTAGCATTCCACTTCACTGCTCAAATATTCAAACATGTTGTAACTTCTTCTTTATGTTTCGCTAGGCCTTCTTGGATAACCCTTTTGTGTATGACTTTCAAAGTTGTTTATGTTCCTGTTGTTAGCTTTTCAATTCATATATTTATGTCTATTGTTCCTGATTTTATACTTTAGGCTCAAAGTATAATTTCAAGGCATAAAGAAATAAGGAAAGTTTTAATGTTTGCGTTTTCTACCTCAATTGTATGAGAAAAGGTCCCCAAAATGAATTAACAGCATAACAGCTCAGAGGTCGTCTTTCCTGTCCGAGTTAAATTTAAAAGCATTGGGTGAAATGAGAGAAAAACATAAAGATGTTAGACAAAGCAAGGCATCTATTACAAAAGAATATTACTTTGCTACAGAAGAAGAAAATAGATGATATGACCTTAAATGAAGCATAAAATGTAGCAATCCAATTAACTCACAGGTCTTTTATTTACTAACAGTAAAACATAGGAAAATTTGTACGTTATTAAATTACTAAAATAAATGTAACCACAGTTGATGTTGTAGTAAATTGCGATCAAGCATTCATCAAGGAGATATATAAAAAATATACTGGAATGTGGAAAGACAAAAAAACACATAACTCAAATGAACAAAGTGTGGAATCTCTGATCTGTATTTGTATTAATCCTCAATGAGGAGAGATTTCTCAATTACATATGGCAAAAATAAGCCCCTCTTTCGTCTTTTGAAAATATATTTATACAAGAGGTTCTCAACCCTAGTCAGTTGGAATTCTCGTTATTCCTAGATAATAACGGTTACAAAATGAAAACTTGAATCGTTTCACTTGGTTCTTCTCTATCTCTTTCTCATACCGGCCAAAACAAATATGTACATGTTACCTCATGTATTCTTTGAGGTACTCCCTTTTCCTCACTCAAGACATTGGACACACCTGCTTAGAAATTGTACTACTAGTCTAGAAGGTTTTGTCACATCCTTTGCCTCAAAAAGATAAAACTTATTTTGTAATTGTGGCAACCTGTCTTCTATCCTTTTATCTTTAGAAGTCATTGACTATAACTGTAAATTTGGCTTTACTAGGCATTTATCTATTTGAGAGATTTCAACCTACTTTAGCTGTGAAATTTCATCTTGAGCTTCGTCTAATCTTTCTTTGATGTCAAGTTGACGCTTTACAATGTCGATTTGTCCTAGTATTTCAAAACAATCATCCTTTCTGAGGCCTAGTGATTCTTTATTAAGCAAATGAAAAACCTCTTCACAATCCTCTTTTATTTCCTTGGTTGTTCTTTTACTCTCGTCTATATTGGCCTCCCATGTATTTAATATTATATCACCTCTGACATGCTCTACAACAGTCAATTTGGGAGTTACAGATATTTCTTTTCTAGCCGATGACACGACTGCTTCTTGAAAAGTGGTCCGGGTTGTAGTAGCCTCTCTTTCTCTGAAACCAATATTATCCAATGATTGGTTTACTTCTCAAAAATGAGTTTTGATCATTTCTACCTTAGTAAAAAGGCTCTTTTGTGCTATTTCTAGTTTCTTTATCATTTCCAGTGCTTGATCTTGAAACATTGCTATATCCACAACCATTTTCTCAGTGGAATTGACCTTGTCTTGTAATTGTTTTACCAACTCATCTTGATGGATAGTCCGTCCTTCGCTCACTTGAAAATTCTTATGCATCTCATCAAGACTGGAATTGAGTAGTTGAATTTCTTGTTTATCTCTAGCTCTAGCCTTTTCAAGCCCTTTATTGACTTCATCTCTGTCATTCTTTTATGTAGTCCTTATTTGATTTTGCAACTGACTTATCATCTGATTCTCCTGCTTCAGTTTTTCTTTCAGATTATCAACTGAGAATAGGTTAGCTATTGAAAAATCTCCCAAAGAGCCTGCTACCTCTATAGAAAAGTCTTCTTCTTCCAAATTTTTTCCATCCAATAGTACTCTGTGCTTTTTGATAGTTGCACCTTCTTTCTGGTGCATTTCTTTCTTCACCACATCTTTCCTTTTCTTACTGAAAAAGAAAATCGGAAGGAGGTATCTCTTCAATAGGGATAGGCATGAGATATCCTATGAATATTACCTCTGCATCGAGGTTTCCTATGGTGAATTGTAATGGCGTGAATACCTGAATGCGGCTGCCGATTTCTGTGGATAACTGTTTTTTGGTTCCATCTGTAGTTGATTTATCTGATGAAGATAGTGGCCTATATTATCCTTTCTTTGTTAGTGTCTCTGCTTGATCTTTGGCCTGGTTATCTGATACCTTTGTTGTCGGGATATCTTCTTTCTGATTCGAGACCTTAGATTTCTCTAAGTTTTCTAGGGCTTCTTGTTTTCTAGAGCTTACAGTTTCTAGATTTTGGGTCTTTGTTTGCTGTGTAGATGGAGACATTGGGTTTTCTCCTTGTAATACTTTTAGAAGGCTACTTCTTCAGTGCCTTTGGAAATTATAGCAATTATTCATTTGATCAGGTGATAGAGCTCGAACTCGGCTCAGAACTTCTTGGTAATATTTCACCCCTCGAAACATTTCGTCTTGAGGGGACTCTTCATGTTCATATTTTTTTAGATTGCAACTGGCCATATGGTTACCCACAACCTTATGTGGGTCATGCTTCTTGAATTCAATGTTAACCAGCTTTATTTCTTCTAAGGTTGCGGCCTCCACTTTGGAGTGGCCAAAATACAATAAAGAAAATGCACCAATCTGTAAGGGAAAATATGGCCATACATTTTTCTGCACTGCTTTGAGCTCTTTGCTAATCCCACCCAGTACAGTTTGTCATACGACCTCACAGCACACCAGTTGGTCTTGTAAGAATTGCGGTAAAGCAAATGGGGGAACTGAACAACCAAAAACTCTTATATAAGAGAAGTGTTCCTCGATGTACCAGTCTGCCACTTTATTCGAGTTAGCCACAAATGTGTCTGAAATTCTAGGAGGTGGGTGACCAAATATAACAGTGTGCATCGACACTGCTACCCAATTATAGATTTCATAAAAGAAACCATTTGCCTTGTCTTCCGAGATATTTGAATGATAAATATGAATTGGTTCTTCACTATCTGGATTCTAGCTCCAGCCCATCGACGAGAAAGGCGTCATGAAATAAATGGTGTCCATAATATAAGCTGACATGAAGAATGAAGTTGATTGCCCCTTGGATTTCTTTGTATGGTATTCTGTAATTTCACTGGCCAGAATGTCCAACAATATCTTGGCCCAGTCGAAAGAATACCCTTCCACCACTATGTGTATAATGGATACCCATGGTAGAAAGAAATGGGTTGTGTTCTCTTTTCCATAGAGTCTACACATCATCATGGCTATATACATGAATTGTGGTTCTAGCGATGAGATTGAGTATATGTCGTGAGAATCGGCTCTGAAATTTTTGGGGTGTGAACACCAGTTCTTGATCAAGTCGGAAAGACTCTTTCCATATTGATCACACTCCTTCTTGTTAAAATTCACTAGAAAATTAGCATTGTAAATGAAGTTTGGTGTTGAAGACGGTTTATACATCACTTGTATGTGTTCCAGACGAAATGACCCAACAACTACCTTCGGAGAATTGAATATAGTTATGGTTGGGATATCGACATGATCCAGTGCCCATACAATCATGTCATTGTAGGGTAAAAGCCTCGGCCCTTTTGCTACCTTATGCAGCTTTGACTGAGCAATAGTCTTGTATTTGGTAGATAAGTCTTCCTTTTTGTTGCCACTTGAATCATCAGGGTAGTTTACCAGTTCGTACTGTAGGATGTTGAATACATGTGTCCAGGTTTTAACTGTGTTTATAATTCTAGGCGAGGAGTCAGAGAAAACCTTTGAGCTCTGGCCTAAACTCTCACCAGTTTCTTTAGTTTCTTTTCATGGTGGCATGGTAGCAGTTCTAAAAAATCTATTATTTGTCACAGAAAATGCACAGTATTGAGTATCTTGCTAAGCAAGTTCTACCAAAACGTGAATGTAAAAAATGAAAAAATCTATCTTGCCTTAAACGCATAAACCTGCATATACCTTCACTGACAATGCGTTTAATTCTTTTAATAAAAATATTCGAGCATTAAAGCGAGATCTTATTTTAAATCATTTCCCAAGGCTGGTCATTTAACAACAATGTCCAAACTTATTACATGCATAACATAAACCAAAAAATATAGTTTGATACCTGGGAGTTGAAGATCTTTTGAAAGGAGTTACTCTTATGAATCCTTCTTCTTCCTGAGGCCTACATGCTTTTGTCGATCGTTGATTTTGAAATCTGAATCTTCTCGGTGGAGGAGTGTCCCTATAATTTTCTTTGTAGACCTTCCTATCCCCTTTGACTATTTCTACATAGAAATTTGGATATGTTTCTAGTTCTGTTGTTTTGGAGCTTGATCCATTTTTTTTCTGATTGTATCCAAGTCCAGACTTGTCATGATGAGGTTTTTGACTGTTGATAATGTCAATCAAAACTTTTGAGTTGTTCTGCATATTTTTATTTTGGAGATCCTTTCTTAATGTGACAACCTCTGCTTCCAAATTTCCAATGATCATGTCTCTTCATTCTATATGTTATTTGAGTGCTTCTTCAATTCTTTTATCTTCTTCAATTTGAACCTTCAAATTTGTGGTCATTTGTTCTAGTTCCTGAGTGTCTTCTTTCTTGTCTAGTTCCGCTTGCAGTTTCTTGTTTTTCCTCTTTTCTCTTCTGATAACTTCTATGGGACACAACAATTCTTCTCGGTAGTCAACTTTTGTCTCTTCACATTCTTCTTCGGCCTCTTCATAATCTTCTTCGGAGTCTTCCTTATCAGAGTCTTCTACTGCCATGAATAAAACCCTTTCTGTCTCACTGCCATTGACTTCATCTTCATCTGATGATGAGATGTCTTCTTTGGTGCATAAGTTTTCTTGAAAACTTTCTTTGTGGTTATTTTTCCTTTATATGTTTGTTTGCTATTTGAGGAACCTTCATCATTTCTCTTTTTCTTATGAGGACATTTGTTAGCAAAATGACCAATACCATCACAATTAAAACAAATCAAATAAATCTTACCTCTATACCTGTCGTTGGTTCCCTTGTTCAATCTTTTGACAAAGTTGGTTGCTTCTTCATCATCTTTCGAGACGTCACTATTGTTGTTATGTTCTTTTTCCTTTTTCTTTCCCTTTTTCTTTGACCTTTTGGATGCTTTGAAGGCTACTTCTTTTATATCTAGATTTTCCTGTTTAGTTCTCATTTCATATGTTGTGAAGATTCCATGTAATTCGTCCATGCTTATTGAGTTTAGATATGCTCTTTCTTCTAGAGTTGATATCTTAGGGTCAAATCTCATAGGAAGAGATCTTACTACCTTCTGAACAATTATAGATTCTTTGATTTCTTCTCCCAATCCCAAGATTGCATTTACTGTTTCATCGACTCATAAAACATAAGCTACAATATTCTCATGTTCCTTCATCTTTAGTTGTTTGAACTGACCTCTATCAGTTTGAAGCTTTTCTGCTTTGACTTTTGAATATCCTTCATAAATATTTCAAAGTTTTTCCCAAACCTCTTTAGCGGATTTACAATGTGCAACTTTGGTTAATATTGATTCTCCAAGACCATTCAAAAGTGCATTTGTGGCTTTGGAATTATTTTAACCGAGTTTCATTTCTTTTTCATTTGTCAGAGGAACTGTTGTACTATGTATCCATCTACAATTGATTATCAAATTTCAAATCCCTGTGCCTGTATATATGTCTTCATCCTTATAATCCAAAATGCATACTTTTGTCCATCAAACTATGGTATTCCATTTTTATACATGTTGTTTCTCTCCATGATCTACCTTTCAGTAGTTAAACTGATTAATGAAGGAAC
This sequence comes from Picea mariana, assembly GCA_032191745.1. Classification (NCBI taxonomy): domain Eukaryota; kingdom Viridiplantae; phylum Streptophyta; class Pinopsida; order Pinales; family Pinaceae; genus Picea; species Picea mariana. The sequence continues at coordinate 136,160 of JASDQU010106324.1, forward strand.
CTGCTCTGATACTAATTGTTGGATTACTGAGAGGGGGGGCGAATCAATAATAGAGCAATTGAATCCTTTTTAACCATATAATGCAAGTGTTATATCAATGTAGCATTATCATCCAATATTTGCAGAATAATTAAACAATGAACAAATGAACAATCATACACATATGCAGTACACCAATGTTTTTACGTGGAAACCCAAAGTGGGAGAAAAAAACAGAATGATTTTTCTTATATGTATTGAATAATTACATTCATTGGAAGCACCAACTTCCTTTGTTTTCCAGCTGCAACCCGAAGGAGGCTCCAACCCCCTAGTTTCTCAGGATACAACTTGAGGGAGGATCCAACTCCCCAATTCTCTAGATACAACCAAAAGGAGGATACAACCCCATAAGTTCTTCGTCTACAACCGAAAGGTGGATACAACCACCTATTCTTTCCCTGTCCAACCGCCCTGAATTAGAAGTAGAATTGTGGAACCACTATCACACTATTACTGTGAGATATACCACTGTACAACCGTATCATCTTGTACCACTGACCTGCAGCCAACTTGTACAACTACCCTATAATAAATATGTACCTTAAACAATTGCATCAACCATGCACCAAGTTGTACCTCAGCTTGTAATTCGCATGTACCATAAACAATTGCATCAACCATGCACCAACATGTAATCAGCCTGTACCAAGTGCATCAACCATGCACCAACCTATACCTCAACCTCAACAAAAATCCATCATCAATTTCATCATCCAAATCTTATTTGTAACTCTATGATAGACCTGGTGTATATGATCACATACCTGCAAACCTTCCTTAATAAGAGACTAGCATTTTCATCAAATTTTACTTTAGTCTCACATGACTAGTTTTGGATTAGTCAACAACCCTAACTTGCAATAATCATAAATATGTACATGTAATTAATAAAGATCTAAAAATGGTACACAATGTTCTTCAGTGTATTTTATGCAATTCCTCCAGGTGGCACTGCTTGGAACCTCTTAGAAAAGGATTTATAGCAAAAATGGCATACCTTGTTGAATTTTGGCTTATTCTAGAGAGCAAACTTGTAGAGGGTTCCCACCCAGAATATTTGTTGTATGGATCTGAAAATTGTACACATAATACTAAAGACTGTGCTCTAACCAACACATTTGATCTTACTAAATTTGGATCTGTTATGAAGAAGTTATGACATTTTTACCCGAAACAATTGTTTTAGATTAGTTTAGGGACTAACCACAAACCCTATTTTCCACATAGTGTAACTCCAAAAATAAAATGACCCACAAGCTGAAATTTGTACCACAAATACTTGGATATGTTTCCTCGACGACCTCCCAATTTCACACTCTGAATCATTCTATAAAAAAAATTATTGTGAAAATGGTGAGATGACCGGTAAATAACATACCTTAGAAAGCATCATCAAAAGAATTTATCCTCCCTTGAATTTCGGCCTTCTTTACTTCACCTTCCCTTTGAAATTTGGCTTAGATATCCTTTGGTTACCTCAGTCACCTGTAGATATTCAATATGTTCAAATGTGATTAAAATGAGAGAGCCTTGCCTCTTATTTATACTTTCATGTACTTTCCTCAAGGGGTTACCTTTTAACCATCTTAACCCACTTTCCTTATTTTAGGGTTAACCCACTTCTAATTTATCCATTAAATTTATTATTTAAATAATTTATTTTGTATTCACTTTGAATTATAGTACACTCATCACTTGACTTTATTATTTACCTTCTAAAATCTCTTAAACCACTTTGACTACTTTGACCTTTTGGGGCTTCTAGATGACTCATGAAGGTTCTCGAACTTCACATGGCCATAACTCTCTAACCATGAGGATTTATGTGACGTTCCACATACCACTGGAAATGGCATGAAATTTACTATCCATATATAATAGTCTTTCCTGAAAACATATCAAAACTCATACCATTATCCATCAAACAAACTTGAGTCCATTACCCAAACTTGGGTTCTCCAACTTCTCATGGCCATAACTCTCTAACCGTAAGGAGTTATGTGACGTTCCACATACCACCGGAAATAAATGACATGTACTATCCATATATAATAGTATTACCTTAAAATATATTAAAAATCATACCATTATACATGAAACAACCTTGGGTCCATTACCCAAACCTTTTTGCTACCAGAATTCGTTGTCGGACTTTCTTGAAGGGTTGACATCAATGAAAACCAACACAATTAATCAACACCCCTGACACTAGATCTAGCTTCATGGTTGCTTCCAATCATCCTTCAAAATTTCCCAACCAAGGGAAGTCTTGAGTCTCACTGAACCTTGACTTCATCCATGTTCCCGTTAGTACCCGATATCATCTCTTACTCTATGTATTTCATGAAGCCCTCTACTTCTTGGAGTCACATCTCCCATCTTGTCGACATCAACACAGTTTCCATAAGGGAGACAATATATTGAATCTCATTACCTTTAAAATGAGGAGTCTTGGACGGCATAGAGAGAATCATTATTGCTCTTTGATTCCGTTGACCCCCATGACATTCGAATTCATAAATATCTCATGTTACGGTGGGTCTTGTTATCACATGAAGTTGAAAGGGTCACATGTAATTGTTATGGGTCAATTCATCACTATATTTTTGAAGTGTTTAGGGAAATATTATATTTTCACCTACTGGAGGCATTTACAGGCTCATCATCCATCTACTAAGACTTTTTGTGTTTTTGAGGATTCATTGCATAACACTGAAAAACACAGAGATTTCATAGCACCTGACACTACGGAATTGTCTACACAGACTGTTCTGTAGTTTCTCTACCAAAGGTGCTACAAAATCACCTAGCCAGAAATAGAAAAGGCATTATGGAATCACCTAGCTAGACACAGAAAAGGCGCTATGGAATCACCTAGCAAGACACAGAAAAGGCACTATAGAATATGCAGAGAAGTATTATAGGAGGACGCTACGAAATTTCCTATAGTGGCTACTGTTACAAATTTAATCATAAAGCCAAAACGACAAAGTGGGTTTCTGACCAAATTTCAGCCTGACCTAGTTTTTAATTTGAGAAAAAAAAATTAAAACACTAGTGCGTTGCGGAATGTGATGCAAATTCTCTATTTTGAATAGCTGATTGGATATTCGCCTTGTTGGGAGTTTGCCATCTGTCAAGGAGGGTTTGAGTGCCTTCTCATAGATCATTTAGAGGTAAAGGGACAACTGCACCTAAGTTTTATCTCCATTAAATACCTCATGCAGTGAGTTGGAAACAATTTATTAATGACTTCCAACAATTTCCTGAAAATTAGGAGTTTGTTGGATTTGTGTCTCCTTGACTATTGCCACCTAGCTCCAAGGCATAGAATCCAATTGAAGAGATGGGATTCGACCTACTAAGGATATTAGGATTATTTTTCTATTTAAGAGAGGAGGGAGCTCTTGGATAGAGGTTGGAATGAGATAGGGGGAAGAGGGATTTTGGCCCAGAGGAATTCAGAGTTTTGTCATTGTGTTCTTTTTCCTTTCTCTGTATTGTTTCAGGATTAATCCGTGAGTGCGGACACAAACCGATGTCCCTAGATCCACCTGGATCTAGAACAAAACAGGACAGAATGATACTCTTTCCCTAGATTTAACCTATTGAATGAACTAAGAGACAAAGGTCATAGACATACCTTATGAACGCTTCCTTAAGTCTCTGTTGTTCCAAGCTTCACTTTGATGCTCTTGTGTCGTTCATATCACAACAGTACAAACCAATCAAAGTGAAAGCACATCAATATATTCAATAGCTAATCTATACATATGATCAAGGAGTTATGTAATAAAGTGACATCATCTTTATGGGAAAGGGACACATTGTTGTATTGAATTAATTGAAAGTGAAACTTACAACCTGAGCCTTGATGTTGTAGATCTCCTTTCGATGGCTTCTAGCTCTGACACACACACTTTCTCATGCATGAAGAAAATCAACCACTTGTGATGACCTTGTTGGTGTCTGTAGCTGCTGTAGCATCAGTCCTTCATACAGTATTCTACTAATTCTCTAATCAATCTCTTTCTAGTTTACTTCTAACCTTTTCCATGAGTATTCCCCTCATTATATAGGAGAAGATAGATTAGTTACTTGGATAGGAATGATCCCAAGATATCAGGAAAACCAGTATTTGACAACCATTCGAATGCCAACTCACCCTTCTAGAAGATTCCCTTCTAGAAGGTTCGATATTTTATCTTTTTTCCTCCTTTAGAAGATGTTCGCACCCTGAGAGTTAGGTACAATGCGAACCCCTCGCACTCCAGATTAATGCAGCCTGCGAGAATTCATGATTCTCACAGGAAAATATATAGGCAGCCTGTGAACCTCCCTTAAAAACATGATTTCTGGAAGCAGACAAAATGTAACTTTTCTCAGGAAAGTGTCTTAGTGAAGAGCCTTGCTTCTCCATCATCATCACTTCATCATGACAATGAAATTTATGGATAACATGTATATTTTCATACTTTTGATTCCTTATCAATGAAGATCAATTTTTATTTTCATTTCTGTATTTCTCTATGTACTAATATAGATGACTGACCGATTTACTCTTGTTCTTATTCATACAATGATTGAGTGATTGTTTTCGTTCTTTGCATTGGTGATGTAGAAATTGTTAATACACAGTTTTTTACTGTGAGATGACTGTTTTAAAGTGTTGGAAGTATCTATGACATGTTTAGATCACAGTTTTCTTTTCCTCATTCATTTATCAAGCCTATTGTCTGATCTGAATTTGCTAAGGCCACTTTTTCTGAAGGATATAGTTGGAAATGTGTACAGTAGATGAATTTGATTGTCCTTATGGTCAAATCCCTTTGACTTTAAAGATTATCTTTCAAGATTAAATTTGAATTCTTTGCATGTTACCAAGCTCACCAGATTACAGTCTAGGGTGACTCTTGGAGTGATATCATAAATGTCGTCATTGCCGGGGAACAAAGTGTAAAGCTAGCTTCCTTGGGAGAACGATATAGATCCAGCTCTTGATGGTAGACAAGAGAGGGACACAAAAAACTGACTGTATTATCTACCTGGTGACTCCACAATCAGAGACTCCATTGGGGAGGATCCTGTTGACATAAAGATGAAGGGGCGTAAGTGTAAAACCAGGTATCAGTTCATTAGTTTTCTACATGAACTCTTGTTCTTATTTATCATCTCATTTTTTCTTTTCCCTTCACATATAAAGAGTATCATCTTATGATTTGTCTATTCAGATGATCATAAGCCTTATTTTACATATCCATCCTTGAGAGAAGAAAATTTGCAGCCTACTTGTGTTGTTGAGGTTGCTTTGGAACCTTCACTTTAGCCTATTGAGAAGAACGAGGTTTATATCTCCATCCCTCCTGAACATGCTCAACCTTGTGACCATGAGAATGATGAAATCGATTCAAAACCTTTCTAGCTCTTATTACCTTATGTTATTACTCATGAGCCTTGTCATCAACTTGTTAAACCTTGCTTTCAACCCACACAATTCCAGTCTAGAGTCAGACTAAGGGTGTTTAAGCCTCTCAAATTTCCATCTCACCTTCATCCTTATCCTCCCAAATTTTTTGAGTATCTTCCCCGATTTACCAGAGAGGATGATGTTTCAGCTGAGAAACATTTGGGAGATTTTGCAAATTTTGTTGATAATCTAGAAATTATACATGAAGATGTTGTTATGAGATTATTTTCTAAATATTTAACGAGAGAGGTTTCTTTATGGTTAAGAGATATACAACCTGGTTCAATAGGTTCATGGACTGATTTTTATTATGTTTTTTCAAAATATTGGGACGAGAACAAGTCTCTTGATTAATACTCGCTGATTTTTATACTTTGAGGAGAGGAGAGGGAGAAGTTTTTCATGTCTTCAATAGGAGGTTTTACAACATTTATCATAGCATGCCTATTGAAATTTAGCCTACTGAGGTTGTTGCCATGGTACATTATACAATGGCACAACATCCCAATCTATTCATATACCTTAGAGAAAGAAAGTCACGATCATTGCAACAGATGTTTGTTGATGCAGAGTAAGTGGAGAGTAATCTTTGGGCATGTGCACAAATCTCTTGACATATCTTGGACAATGTTTTGGGTGAGGAAGAAACTGAGGAAGTATATGGACAGCAGGAAGCTTATCCAAGCTTGCAATTGTTTCAACATGCTTGCACATCATTTTCAACATTTAAATCTTTTTTTGATCTTGAAATTATTAAATCATATTTCTCCATTGTTAAATATGCAAATGTACATGCTTATAACTCATACCAGCAAGATGAATTTACATATGTCGCTAAGCCTTTTCTTAATTATGAGAAAAGGGATGATTTCGTTTATGGTGAATATCATGAGGAAGATTTTGCAGAAGGCGGTGACATTTCTATTTTAGAAAAAGTTGTTGCCCCTCATCATCTTACTGTTGACTTAGAAAATCAGTTAAAATTATTGGCTCATGATAACCTCCTTGATTATATTCTTTTAAAATTTGGTCAAGAAGTTAGGAAGGAGCTACAGGAACATGTGAGTTTGTTCTCTTTTTCATCAATAGATGGCTAGCTGGGACAAAATCAACAAGCAAATAAAAAGGAACATATTTTTGTATCAACATGTACTAATTCTCCTAGTATTGACTTTGTATCTAACAGTTTTTGTAATGTCCCCACTTTGGGACATCATCACAATGCAGAGATTTATGATGACCAGAGTAGCCAGATGGATGTTATAGCGAGTACAGGGGTATTTGAGAGGCATTGTTGGGTCCAACTTGCATGGATGATCATATTCCATCATTATGAGACATTCCGCACAGGTTGGCTTTGGTTTCGTTGCATTCCGACGATTTCCATGACTTTGACTATTTTGAGCTATAAGTTAAATGAAATCCTTGAAGAGGTCATTTTGGGCACATTACTTGGAGGAACCTCTCAGTGTAATAGCTCATTGGAAATGGGAGGAGAAACACTACAGGATGGGATGGCTAGAAGTGACTTTCAGTGGCCAGGGAAGCCACAAGGAGAGATAAGGAGATTTTCAAAGGTAAAAAGGTTAATTAATTAATTAAAGTGATTTAATTAATTAATTAAATATTAATAAAATGAAAGTCACTTTGGAGGGACAAGGTGAGCCAAAAGTATAAAGGAAAGGCAAGGGCCTCTTCTTATTCATTCATGTATGATCTTATTTTGATTTCTGGCTTCTAGCTAGTGAGCCCAACATTGGGGGTTTTGAGGGTTTTGACTTAACAAACCCTAGAGGACGATTCGGTGGTGAAAGATTCCATCTAGCTTGTCCCAAGCTTGGTCTCGGAGATGCAATACTCTCCCACACCATTCTAGTTAGATCTACATTAGTGCAGGAGGTTCTACACAACCACAGGCACGGGAAGAGGAGGAGGGCGCACCATTGGGGGTTTTCAGCAAGGGGGGCGCACCATCTTTGGAGAGAGATTCGTTGTAGGAGATTGGCAGGGCCGTTAAGGATTCTATCACTTGGGTTTTCATTACAGGGCCTTGGACATCAGATCTAGTGCTTTCTAAGATAGTTTTATGGCTCAGATTATTTCTTGAGCAGTGAGGCGAATTGAAGAGAAGGAGGGCGTTTTTGAGATCCAGATCTAGTCCGTTTGGAGAGGTTACACTTCAGATCTGACCCTGAGACTTCACCTATTGACTTGCAGTGTCCTGATCTATATTTCTGGAGAGTTTCAGAGCATTTGGAGGCCTCCTTCAGCAGGGCCGAATTATTTAGGGCTTCAGTCATCCAGTGGGGTGCACCATTCAGTGGGGTATTTCAGATCTACAGAGATTGAGAGGGATCTTGGAGATTCGGGCACCTGGGTTGTTCTTACCATCACACGATCGATTAGTTGGCATATTTCTTAGGGTGACTGGACACCTTTGGCAGCAGGGCCGAGTTATTGAGGGTCTCAGCCTTCTATTGGAGCATGGCATTCTTCAGCTGTAGAGTTTGGCATTCAGATATGCTTGTATTGATCTTCATTTCTTATTCAGCCTTTGGAGGTATATTTTGTATTAGCGGGAGCATTTTGTAGCAGCTCTTATCTATTGTCTATCTTCTTGGCCATCTATTGAGCATTCCAGATCAACATCTTCATTGTAGCAGGTTTCTCTATTTTATGAATAAAGAAGATTTGAGATGTTTTGGCTTGTCTATGTTATTGCATATGGTTGAGGTATGTTCCATGGTTATCTCTTTCCGTTATTTGTTGCATACACACATATAAACAAATAGATCAACAAACTATTTGATGAAATACCACAACCAGAAAATGTTTTAAAAAGACACCAAAACCGTGATGACCCTTGCATAATGGCTTGGGATCATTACAGTGGTATCAGAGCTTAAATCCTGCAAACCTGGGGGGTCTTCCATAGGGATAAATGGATAGTTGGAAAGAAGTGGATAAGATAGCCTTTGAGATACCATGGTTGGAGATCATGTATGACGGCCTTAGCAAGGAAACTAAGGCTACAATAACCTTCCTACAATATGCAGCCTATAGAAATCCCCATTGGAGAAAATGGGATATTTTACAAGGGATGATCATAGCAGGTGAAAAGAAAAAAGAAGCATCTATATGGTGGGAAGAACAGAGAAACCCCACGCCTAGTAGGAGCATGCAACCTTGCCACAGTTGCAAGGGGTCGTGGGAACTAGATCATAGGTGCAAGGGTAAAGATCAAGAGTGCATTATTGAGGCATGTCATGACAGTGAGGGTGAGGTGTGTGAGGATGGAGTGATAGATGTGGATTCAGAGCAATTGGATGATGACAGTGAGTCTTGCACAGAGGCTAGTGATAGTGACTCTACCTCAGAGGATAGTGATGATGACTCTTGCACAGAGGCTAGTGATGCTTGCACGCTTGAGGAGGAGGATGACCCTTGTGTAGTGGATAGGCAGCTGGATGGATAGGACGATAGCCCCAGTGTCTCAGCAGACACGTCACATACCATTGATGACCTTACGCCTCAACAGAGTGGTGACACTAGTGAGGAGTCACATGTGTTAGCACCTAGAGATGATGAGCTTTCTATGGGGGTCGTGACACATCTGTCACCTGTTCAGACACCCAAGATAGCCACATCACATGAGGATATTAGTGGCACATTAGGTATGATGGATGAGCCTAGTGTGAGGGATGCACACCATGGACAGGTAGACCCACAGATCCAGGAGGAGGTATAGGGATTATAGACAGGGGACCTTACACACACAGATCAACCTGAGGAGATGAAGTCACAGCTATTGGAGACTCCATTGGTTGAGCATATTGCATAGGCTGACAGGTTGATGGAACACTTACTTCCAGGATCGGTCTGCATTGATGAGGATGCACTTTTTAGCAATCAGGATGACCATAGCACGTGTCTGGACACATCTCCATGGGATCCAGGCGCAGAAGACAGTAGCAAGTTGAGTGCACAGGAGGATACAGTTGCTCATACAGGATACAGTGTGAGTCAGGGGGAGATGGCATCTAGTGATGGGATGTAGTGGCATACAGGAGTACCCAGTAGCACAGTAGACAGTGGACAATTCAAAACGTCATCTTATGCAGAGGGTGTTTTTGGGGATTCCAGAGTTGACACTAGAAGAACTGACACTAGTAGTGAGGGGTCTGAGATGGCACCTCAGCATGACCATGATCAGGATTCACACCACTTAGCAGCACAGTTGAGAGTTAGTGAGGCTATGATCATGGCAGCCACTAGACGTATTGATGACATGTATGTAGTGATGGCAGATTATTGTTGGAGAGCACTAGTGGCATATGGTAGTTCAGATGGAGGATTTTCCATGGATGATTTTCACACTCTCCGGGAGAGAGTATCTGTGATGAGGACTGACTACCAACAGTTGTTGATAGATAGGTATTATCTACTGAGGGTTGGTGAGATGTATCATGAGGCCCTATGGGAGCAGGAGTTGGAGATGGACTGACTCATCCAGGAGTTGGAGAGCACTCAAGGATTCTTGAGAGGCACACAAACCGCCCTTCAAAAATCAGAGTCTAGGATAGATGAGTCTCTTGAGGAGATCCATCAGAGATCCACTTCATTTGTCTTAGTGGACACTCAGATGTATCAGCCAGTCACGTTGACATAGGATGTTGATGATCTAGCAGAGGAGCACCAGTTGATGGGGGACACTTCCATTTGTGTCTTGGGAGTGGTTGATCTCCATATAGAGATTGATCCAGCAGCATGCCCAGGATCGATGATAC
>JASDQU010106325.1:2575-29657 GCA_032191745.1 Picea mariana
AATCTTTCTTTCAGAAAGATTCTCTATCAAGGCTTTGAATTCCTTGAATTTACTGAATACTTCATCTTTAGATTTCAAGAAATATATCCAGGTCTTGCGAGAATAGTCATCAATGAATGATACATAGTATACATACCCGCTAATGGAGGATGATGGCATTGGGCCACACATGTCTAAGTGAATGAGATACAATACTCCTTTTGCTTTGCTGTCCCTTTTTGGAAAATGGTTCTTGATATTCTTCCCTTGCGCACATCCATTGCATATGCCTTCTTGATCAGCCTTGAGTTCTGGTAAACCTGTGACAACTTTGCATATGTATGGTAGTGCCTTGTAGTTGATGTGGGCTAATATTCTATGCCAAAGTTCGCATGAGTTTTCGATGGCATGGGTCATGGCAGTTTCTGGGTGACCCTTCAGCTTATATAAGCCATTTTCTTCATTTCCGATGACGATTGCTTCATTTATGGTTTCTCCCTTAGCCCACATAAGAACTTCTCCATCTATGAAGGAAACTCTATAGACTTTCTTATCTAAAGCTGATATGGAAAGTAAGTTTTTCTTCAAGCCCTGTACATAGAGTACGTCCTTCATTGCTATTTAGTTTTTTGAATCTAGCTTGTAGTTTGATTCTCCCACTCCCTTGATGGGATATTGGTAATCATCTCCAAGTGTCACTTTCTGAGAAAAATTCTTTTCTGAAATACAAGAGAGAGTACTTTTCTTACCCGTCATGTGTTTTGATGCACCGCTATCAATGAGCCATGCGTCCTCTCCAGGTGATACAGATCCTGAGAGGGCTGAGATCAAGACATGGTCCTTAATCATGTTCATAGGTGGTTCTTCATCTTCGACTATGTGGGCATGCTGCCTCTTGTGTTTCCTCTTGTATTCTTCTCTTCTTACTAGACAAGAATTTGCCTTGTGTCCCATCTTACCACAATGATAGCATTGTATGGATGAGAGATCTCTTCCCTTGTGTTGTCCTTTCTTCTGAAAACTTCTTGGATGAGATTCTTTGTTGTTGAATTTGTTTGATGGTTGAGGCTCTCTATGAGTTTCCCTTTTGAATTAGGGTTTCTTCCTTCCTCATTTTGTATGAGTAGCTAGAGCTTGATCATCATCCCTTGCTAGTAGTGCTTCACGGTTAGCTACCCTTGTCTCTTCTTGGATGCATTCTTCCCATAGGCTCTCAAACTGTAGTTTCTCCTTTCTGGCACATATCGTCTGGATGAAAGCATCCCAAGGTCTTGTGAGACCATTTAGGACCGTCATTACGGATTCGTCTTCATTTATGGTGTCTCCAATCACTTTTAACTGTTCTTTAATTTCTGAGATTTGGGAGAAATATTCTTGAATCATTTCTCCTTTCTGAATCTTGGTATTCTTCAATTAAGATCTTAGGTTCATCTTTCGGTTGATGTTCTTTCCTTCGTATAGTTTTCTTAGAGAGTCAAACATATCTTTCAGAGTTTTATTGGATGATACATATGGGATCAGGTGGTCGTTGATTGAATCTGCAATGATTCTTTGAGCCCTGATTGGGTCCTTATGATGCTTTGCTTTCTCTACGGCATCTTCAGGTTCCGACACTTCTTCTTTGATGAATCTTGCTAGGTCATTCTTTGCAAGGATCAAACTGATCCTATACTTCTAGGCACGGAAGTTGTCTATGCCTTATAGTTTCTCAACAAGCTTTGTGCTTGCAGACATCTTGTACTTGAGGCTATGAAAAATGACCAAAAACGAAAATGCTTAAAATCAAATTTTGACCTTACCAGGAGGTGCGCTTGGCTGAGGCGAGTAGCCTGGTGTACTTGGATATGAGAAAATCCAATTTTTTCCCCTTCAAATATGATCTGTGGATTTCTGGACTGGTGCTTCTGGTACTTCTGGTACTCTAGTACTTCTGGTACTAGTTTTCTGGTACTTCTGGTACTTTTGTGAAACTAGGGTTTCACTTTTCGGGAGATCCAACCACTGAAAAGGTGCGCTCAAGGTGCCAAAATGATCCTTGGGGGAGGGCACAACTTTCTAGGTGGTTTTGGAGCTGAAAAGCTTCACTTTTGAAAAACCCTAATTTGCAGGTACTACAACAGTGACGTTTTTCTCTTGCGAAATATGCTTCCTTCAGGTTGGCTCTGATACCATGTTAATTTTTTATTCCATTATTATAGTTCTTTGCATTTCAAAGATAAGAGCAACATAAGAACAAGATCACTGAGAAATAGACATTCACAAGAGACACAACATTTATCCCGGGAAACCCTCTAGGGGAAGAAAACCCAACAAAAACTTCCTTATCATAAATTGCCAATACAATGTCAAGAGATAACTCAAACCAATACATAAATTCCTCTCCAAAAGATGCGCCACTCTTCTCCCTCTCTCCAAATTGTAAGTCGCAACTTGCCTCTTAGAAATGAGCAAGTGTGTTGTGTGTCAAAGTGAGGCGCTAGCTTCTCTATATATACAAGTCTGGCACGTGTGAAGTGTCTTCACTGGCAGGGCCGACTTCTCACTTTGGGTGGGTAAACCCACCTTTATTATATTTCTAGGTCTCAATAATAACTGCTGGGGCCAACTTCTTATTCTGCTTATTACAATTGTCTATTGACCAATCCGCAAAAGGGGATTTGGTCCTAATACAATAACCGACATGATCGATCCACAATGGGGATTGATCCTATGAATAATATAACAATAAAAATAAGAATACTCTTTGTAGTTACATTATTTCAACAGTAATATCATTTAAACAAATATTATATTGGATTGTGCATGTTATTTGGAAAATCTACATTTACTTGACAAAATCCTAATCGATTTGTTACAATTAACCCAACTTTGTCACTTGTGATGTCTTGAATAAGTGGGATGCTCATAGATTTCCTTAAATATGGATTTTTATGTGTTTTTAACTCGTAAACAGATTTATAAGTGATCTATTATTGTTTACAAGAAAGTGTTTTGAGTTTCATTGCATTATCTTAGATTTACTTGATTTTATCTAGCCTTATTGTGTTTCATTGGATAGTCTTTAAAGGGCTAATTTAAATTCCGATTTAAGTGAGGTAATCAAAGACATTAAACATACATCTTAAATTGGACAACAATAACAACATCGCTAAGCACTTACTTGCTCCCACTACGCATTACTACACTTTTAGCTTAGTTGACCTAGGGAATCCTCCTTGACTAAGAACCGCATAGTCAAAAGTGAGAAAGGTAAAGCCACTAAGTTGATAGTGGTGGCCTACCTAGAGTTGTCCTCAAGCTCTCACCCTTATGCTTAGGAATTTTACACCTAGTGAGAATCTTGTAGGAAACATTTTGGAACTGTTGCAAGGGATAAAGTCCATTACCCCAAGTTTAGAATACCACATATTCAATTTATAAGCATTGAGTTAACTTGTAATCAACATTTGAGCTCATATGGTGACTCCACAGGGTGAACCTTTACCTAAGAGATATTCCACAAGAAAATCTTCCCAAGGCATAGTTCACCCAAATCCAAAACCAAAAAGACTTTACGATCAATGAATTAATAGACTCGGGACCTAAAACGACTTAAACACCCCGTTTGTAGAAGTTATATGTTGTTTGTTTGAGGAAAACCTTCTAAATCTCACCCAAGCCACGTTGGTCAATTCGATTGATGAGATTTATGTTCCATTTGACTTCACCAATGTTAAAGGGTATCCTTATGATGTGCATGAAAGGGCCATTGATAAATTGACCATCTTCAAAGGAAATGTTAAGTTTTGAGCCATTATTAGGTTTCTTTTGAATTTACTAGATAACAATATCATAGGTAGGATCACTGAGAGAAACACAATCACGAGATACACATCATTTATCCTCGGAAACACTCATGGGGGAGAAAACCCCCAAAAAAATTCCTTAATATAGACAGCCAATACAATGCCAAGACAATAAACCAAAACACTAGAGAATATCCAACACTGAGCAATGCACCTCTCTCTTCCTTCTTCTCCCAAATCAAGCTCTCCAAAATTGTGCACTTGATGAGTGAATGAGTGAGTGTAATAATGAGGTGCTAGCCTCCTTTATTTATACTAGCTGGTAGGTGATGGAAATATGTCTCTTAACTGGGCAAGCCCGACTTCTCTTCTTAGTGGTTAAAACCACTTTAATTAGGCCTAGGGGACGACTTCTTAATTATCATAATATATTTAGGGTTTGACCAATCCACAAAAAGGGATTTGTTAAAGTACAATTCCTGACATGATCAATCCACAAAAGGGGATTGATCTGATGAATAAGAACTCAATAATAAATAGAATACTCTTTGCAATTACAATATTTCAACACTCCCCCTTAACAAGAAGGATATTCTACAACATCATCAAGAGAGAGAGAGGGCAACAACACCAACACCATCTGGAACATTTACTGGCATATATATAAATCATTGGAATTTTTTCTCATCATCAATATCATCATCCACAACAAGGAGTTGGAATGGCATCATCATCATCTGCATCAACATGGATTAGTATAACACTAATACATAATCATCATCATCAATAACATTAACAACAACGACATCATCATCACAACACAAAGGCTGGAGAAACAACATCATCACAACACGAAGGCTAGAGCAACAACATCATCACAACACGAAGGTTGGAGCAACAACATCATCATCATGGAGAAACAACATGAAGCAGGTGTTACAACATTTTGTGGTACTCTGACAGTCCCTAAGGAGTTTCCCAAGAATCATAAGATTCCCTAGGATTATAAGAATCCTAACAGAGCTACCACTACTGACCACAACTATCATATACATGCCCAAGTACTCTGACAGACTGTCCTTACCGGATGTTCGAGATCTGTGCTGGGATGATCAGTCCCCTAGGATATAAAATCCCAACTGAGCTACCCGTTATTGGTCAGGATACCATAGTATCATCATTGTTGACGATTAAAATCGTAACGGTGAATTCTACCTGCAAAGTATTGCTAAATATCTATTATTTAACTATGCAAATAATACAATACTGGCAGGTGGGACCCCCTTGTAGACTAGAGGCATAAGGATATACATATTACAAATGTTTGCTGTTGTTTTGACGCTGCCTACACAGTCCTACATTTTTGACGATGCAGTCTTGGTTTCATTTGGCGCGATGATAGGTGGATAATGCATTATTGTGGAATGATTTTTGCGACACATAACAATTTTATGGTTATGAGGAGCATGTTATTTACAGTTGCTATGTTATAACATTATTACTAATTCTTATGATCGATTACCTAGACACATATATGCAAGGGATATTTTAATGGTAGCATGATCAAAAGAAAGAAAAAGACTATGAAAAGATCCTAAAGTGTAACAAAAGGAAATAAATTATGTATTTGAGCTATAATGAAAGAATATATGCAAGTTTCAAATGAAAGAGTTAAGGGATACTAGTGTTATTCCTAACTATTATGCTATTGGTTTGGTTAATGGACTATGCAAATTTAATTAGATTTGAATAGAGACGCATATAGCATTGTTAATATGTATTAGTTCTTGGAGTTATGGCAAGGGTTAACGTGCAAACTATATTGGGTGGTTCACTATGCAATTGATATCGTCTCAGATCTCATGATGGTTTGGAATTGAATATGCATTGGTTATATGGCTTGATCATTGGTGAATGTTATGCTTATTGGGCCGTCTCGTACTTCGAATTGAATGGGGTCAGGTGATGGAAGCGATGTGCATTTACTGCACGCCACTCCATACTTTCCCTATCGACTGTCACCCTAGCATTGTTCCATTGTTGTAATTTCTCTCTGCTGGTTGTGAAGCTCCGCATTTTCAGGTTTTGGAAGAGAAAGCTCGTCCAACTCGCCATGTAAGTGTATTTCCCACATGTATGATTCTTTTCTCTCCATCCATGATGTATTATCTGTTGTATGAACCAAGTGATGGCTTAGTGATGCTTGGATTTTGTGTGTTCTTGAGATTTTTGACTGTGTGTGAATGTGGTGTTATGGTTCTCTGTGATCACTGTAAAATGTTGGCAATTATAATAAGAGAAATGGGAATTGTTAAGTTGTGCGTGGGTTGTTTTCTCGGTTAGTGTAGTTTTATGATGAGTTTTTGTGGAATAATAAGGAACAATGGTGCAATATGGATCTAGGTTGATGATTGGGGGTTTTTGTTCTGTGTATCACTATTGGTTAACTCGTTTCCTCTCATTCATTGTGGTAACCCTTACACAATCGCATAGAAATTGCCAGCAATTGTTGTGCTCTTTTATTCAAACCCCGAGTCGTGGCTGGTGGCCCGTTATTATTGTCTTTTCAATGAAGTATCTCAAATATCCAGTCTTTATTGGTCACCCGAATATTAATACAGACCTGTGTTTTTAATGAATACCATATGTGAAGGGTTCCATACACCACCCCTATCATTCCTGCTATAATGAAGTATGTGGGATCACTCTCAATGGTTGTCAAAATTCATTAACCTCTCTAGTGATTGGAAAGAGACATTGTCTCGCTGTGTTTAAATACCCACCACTGTTAAGTTAACCCTCGTCTCTTCTTTTCAAGTGTTAGACGCACCTATGTGCACTCGGTTATTTTATTGTCTTCGCTCTCCTCGAGAACCTTCTGGGGTTGTCAAGAATTGGTTATCATATAAACAATTATGGAGGTATTTAAAACACATGCTCTCTCATTGAGTCTCTGTCTCGTACTTGTATGATTAAATTGTTTGAATAAGAATGAAACAAGCATTTGCATACAATCGAGGACTGTCTTCCTATTTCATTATGGTTTTGCTCACTGTGTTTAATCCAGTGTGGTCATGATTGCATAAGAAGACTCCTATGTGAAGTTTATTAAGCCCAATTATGGTTCTGGAAAGTTTAAAAATGATGCATGTGTGTCAATCGAGTTCTGTTCGCTCATATATGATTGGTTATATTGAAACATCGTGCAAACTACCAAATTTTTTAAAGGAAGTTATACCCACCGAGATAAGTCTCGGGGTTTATGTTGGGTTGACTGTTGTTTCATTTCAAGATTTTTTCGATTGATATGATGAAGACCTGTGTATAATCGGGCATGCTTTGAAGTCTATTCACGTTTGAAAAGAGACATGTGTATATTTTAATTGGGACCAATTCTTAATCATTTATTGTGGTGCATTATGGATTATCAGAGATAGATGTTGAACATATTGGTGTGCATGTTTTGATTATTTTTAGAAAAAAGAAGAAGGGATCAACGTTTTGTTAAACAATATTGTTGAATGGAAAAAAATAAATTATAAGTTATGTTTACACAGATTGTTAGAAATGGAGGAACTCTTGGAGATTTAATTATTGAAACAACAAGCAATTTTGTATATAATTGAGGAACAATGAATGTTGGTGCTTTTGGATTTATTTTGAACAGAGTTATGATTGTTAATTTATTTAATTTGTTTTATGAACAATATCCATCAAATTACTTGCCATTTTCTCACTTTTTCGCTCAATACAAATCCGCTCACAATCCCAAATTCATTTTGCATGCCCTATTTTTAAAATTAAATTAAAACTCTGTATTATAGTGATTAAGAAATAAGACATAGATGGATCATAGCTGATATGATTTGGTTATTGTTGCACAATTGATTGTTTAATGAATTGTTGAGCAATAATCCTGTTCTTACTCCCTTTCATTTTCTCACTTTTTATCTCAATACAACCCCCTCAGATATCCCAGAACCCTTATTCACATTGACAATTATTAAATGAATTATATGGATTGGATTGCATGGGTCTAATGTGATTGTTGAGCCAAAATTTGTTTCTTATTAAGATATGTCATGTATGGTTTGTTGAAGAAGCTAGTTGCTAATAAACGCTGCTTACATGATGAACTTATTTAGCAGAGGAAGCCATGGTCGAAATAACAATGGCAAAGGGAATTGGAATAGAGGGCCTAGAAGGCCAAGATTCTTGATACATTTTGATGCAGATCCACAAGAGTTAAACCAACTCTTCCAAGCTGGATTTTTCAATTGGATTGGACAAGGGGTAGTCCAACCTAGAACAGAGAGGCCTCCCTTCCAACCCTAACATGTCCTTGGTATCCCCGTGTCCCCTCATGTTTCATTGCAACCTGAAGTTCTTGAGAATGACGAAAGGCAGGAGATTGTTCACCCAACAGTCTCCCAACATCGTGGCTGGCCAAATTTGTATCTACTTTGTCCTCCTCCACCTATTAACCCAAATTTCCATATTGCCCCTGCACAATCACTTGTACACTCCTCCCATGCAAGCAAGAGACTCAATACCGAAGCCCACCATATGCATGATAAAGGAAAATCTAATGCCACCCACTGCTCCCTCTCACGTGATTCAACCAAATCTGTTTCATCCCACATGCACTTGAGAGACGACTATTCTCATGTCATCAGTGAGATCAAGCGTAAAGGCTTCACACAACCTAAGGATAATTCAGAGAAGTCAAAAGGATATAGAAACAACAAAGGGAAAATTGCCTCCCAAAGTGGAAAATATGGTTTTTGAGTATATTTTATTATTGTTTTATTAAGAACAGTGGACTGTTGAAGTTTTTGGACAACATACTATTTTTGGATATTCTAGTTATTATATGTTTGGATATGATTTGAAATATCATTGATATTTAATTTTCAAATTATGAAAATGAATATGGGAGCCACAACGAGGGATGTGTTTGATTTATTTTCTAGTTATGTTTATTTTTGTTAAAGAAATTAAAGGGAGTTACAAGGGGTCCCACCTACTAGTTATTATTTATTAACGAACCCTTATTATTATTATTATTATTATATTCATTCTTCCCCTAAAATAAAAGTTAGTTGAGTTTTTGTTAACTTAACTAAATGAAGTGGTTGAACTACTTCAACTAATTTGGAATGTATAAAAGATAAAGGAAGAGGAAGAGAAGGGGGGAGAAAAGAAGGAGAAAGGATACTAAGGTTTGCTCTTGAGTTTTATTGAGATAACTCAGTTTTCATTCATTATTCAATTCATTAAAAGATTAATTCTCTTTTATGACAGTAGGGTCCTATTGTATACATCAAAATTCAAAGTTGAATTACATCATTCAGACACTTGTTTTCAGAGGTGTTGATCTATCTTTGATAGTCTGTGTAGACTTGTCTATTTATGAATTAAATTTCATGACTGATAAAGGATATTGTGCAGAGTCGAGTGGGAAACAATACGTGGCAAAGATTTTAAAGTTTAGTTTTTACTTCCTGTGAGAGTTCTTTTGTATGGTTTTCATCGGGGATATCTAAGTTTGAATTTGGTCCAAACTCCCTCTGGATTTTTTGTAAAAGGAACAACTCTTTTGATTTCTTGGAATGAAATAAGTGATTGCATTTCTGTCTCATCTGTGTTTATATGTGACTTGGTATTTTTTCTTTTGTCTCCACATTTACCTTTTGCATCTGTATTATTCAGAAAATGGTATAAAAATGTTATACTTTTTGCAACAATATTTTATTAAAAAATCAGCCTAACCCTTATAATTAATAGTTGTGTATTGGGAAACATTTTTTGAGGCTATAAACATAGGGTAACATTCCCGACTATATTGCGTTAGCCAAGCAAGATTAAAAAATGCTTGAGTAAGATAATTGCATATCTTTCCCTCAACATTTATTTGGCGACCATATTGGGGAGATCTTCAATATCTCTTTGGTGGATTATATGCTTGAATTTCATTGAATATATTTGTATTTCTGATATCTTTCCTTTGACTATTTTTTTTTCCTTCATAAATGTACCTGTTGCAAGGCAGCCTAATATTGACTCCGGTCTCAAATATCAGACCAACATTGCTTTAAACTTGTTTAAAACCATCTTAGAGATCGCTAATACCCAGGTTGAGCTTGAACGCTCATGGGAAACAGTTGAACAAGACATAAGTGTCCAAGAACGTTGGGAAGCTAGGCAAAGACAACCTATGAATAAACTTTAGATTTTGTTTTCCTATAGTTGGGTCTTCTTTTCATGTCCTTAAACCCTCGTATCTCTAGGAGAAGAATAGTTTTGTCACTTGAGATTAATCCTATTGCTGAAATAGGAAGAAGAAACATTATTTTATCAACCCAACAAAGTACTCTAAGGAGAACTTTGTTCGATTCAGCCAGTTCATCTTTCTCTCCCTTACCTTTTGTTCACAAAATGGTGTCTAGTGGTGGTTCCAACAGTTCTGGTGGCACTGAAGGTGCTTCTTCATCTCATCCTTCAGCCTCGTCAGTGATTGGCAGTTTGTATAGCCATCAACTTCCAATCCAGTCAACTACAAACCCCGCAAAGGTCATTAAAAAGTATGGTCTCTTCCAATTTGAGGAAGACACTACCACTACTTTGTGGCATGTGTCCTCTCCACTAAATTTAGCACCTGCCACTCATCCTCTTCCAAAATTCAAAGAGCATCTCCCCAAGTTTTCTAGGAATAACACAATCATTACTAATGAACACTTGGTGGCATTTTCAAATGCCTGTCATAACATAGGAGCCAATGACAATGACACTTGTATGCGCTTATTTGTGAATTCCCTTGAAGGGAAGGTTGCGACCGATTTCTTTGACCTCCCTCCTAATATTTTGTCTACTTGGGAGGAGTTAGTATATTGGTTCAAATCTACCTACGGGCAATCCAAAATCCCAACCGAGCAGTTATGGGAATACAATAACATTGCTTATAAAGATAGTGAAATTATCAATTCTTTTAACTTATGTTTCACTAAGTTATACAACTAAATCCTTGAACTCATTCTCCCTCATAACCAAGCCAGTTTAATGCATTATCATAATGCATTACCTTCCCCCTACCGTCATAGGATTGAAGAAGAGGCCATTGATAACCTCGGTTCCGCTCTGCATACTTGCTTAGAGTATGAAGAACAACTGGAAAGAACAGGTCTTCCTAAGGGAGATTCAGTTAAACAAACAGACATGTCTGCCCTCTTAAAACTTGTACAAGACATGAATAATTGAATGATAACATATGAGCAGAAAGGAAATGTCTCCTCTCTTACCCCTGGGGCCTCATCTTCTTTTTCACCACCTTTAAATAATCTTAATGAAAATAACTTTCAACATAAATCTATCATGCCTCATAGTTGGTGTAACTTTTGTGAGGAACACCACGAGGAAAGTACATGTGAAGTAAAAAGGAGTGCCAGAGATAAAATATTTGGTAAGAGACCTGAAACCACCATTGTTGTCCTAGACTTTGCAGAGCTAGAGGATGTCATGATATTAAACACTAGGAATAAATCCTATGCTCCAAAAGGAAAATCTAATCCTCCTCGCTCTTCTTCTATCCCAAGCTCATCTTCACCCGCTGCTACTGTTCAGGTTTCTAAGGATCCTGATAGTCAAGGAACTACCTCTCCTCTTCCCTCTTCCAAATATAATATTCTTAATAAGTTGGCAAACATTAAAGCAGATGATACACTCCTCAACATGGTTGTCGTCCCTGAGCAACAAAAACATCTAAAAAATTTCATGGAAGGAAAAGCTTCCATTGTAGCCAACCTCTCTGAAGAGGTATATGAAGAGGATTTGTTTGTAAATAAAGTAGGTGTACATAACTTTAGGCATCCCATAAAAACCCCCCATTTTATATTTCTGTAAAGATTATGGATAATATTTCCCATTGTTGTCTCATTGAAGACCGTTCAGGACCAAGTGTAATGTCGAAAATTATTATGGAAGAGCTAGGCTTGTCTTGTGCAAATGAAAACTCCAGAAGCATGCTCTCTTATAATAGTTTACAACAAATGACCATAGGTGAAATAAAGGACATGACCTTGGTTTTGTGCGTGCATCCTGAAATAAGGACAACCCTTAATATTCAGGTAATTGATATGCCAGTGAGTAATTACTCGATCATATTAGGAAGAGATTGGCAAGCTTTGACGAGTGGATACCTCTCACTCGACGAGACACGCTTATACGTTCCTTGGAATGGTAAAAACATCATAGTCCTAAGGGAGGGGAGAATTTCACCTTACATAGAAAGCAACCTACAACCTAATGTGGATTATATCGAGGAGGACCTAGGAGTGTATTTCATATTCGCAGATGAAGACAACATTCCATTAGAACAAATCAACATAGAGGATGGGGTGTGGCATATGCACTTTGATGGTTCATGCTCCAATGAAGTAAACATAGCTTGTATTATCTTATGCTATCCTATCAGTAAAATTCATAACTTTTACTATAGGTTAGAGTTTGCTTGCACAAACAATGTCACCGAATTTGAAGCATTACTGCTAGGCATTGAAAATGCCTATAATCTGGGTTGTGGTCACCTTACATTTTTTGGGGATTCCGAACTTGTTGCAAACTTGGTATGTAAGATATATATTCCTAGCAACAAGTTAATGAAACGTTACACCCAAACTGTATGTGAACTTATCTCGAACTTGCTATCTTTCAACATCACTCATGTTAAAAGGGAATTGAACTCAATGGTTGACAGGTTAGCTATTTTTGCAACCTCTCCTACTCGATAACGTCTGCCACAAAGACTTGATTGTACCTTTCAATGTATATATCATCCACACATCCCTGACAATATAGAGTCATGGCAGGTATTCCCTAGTGATGAGAGAATCTGTGCTTTCATCCAAAATGAACCTTATAATCCTAAGGAAATTATATCGATGGAAGATAACAAAATTCCTAAAGGCTTGACTGCTCTAGAAAGTTCATTTTCATCAAGTGATGTAGGCAAGAAAGAAAAACATAAAGAAGAGGAGTCGAAAAGTAAAGTGGTTGAAACCATTTCCTTGAATATTGGAACACTCGAGTCTCCAAAGAATGTTAAAATAGGTTCCCAATGTTCTGAAGAAGAAAAATTGAAGTTCACTAAGCTGCTTGGTGAATTTCAAGATGTTTTTCCTTGGTCTTATGAGGATCTTCATGGTTTTGATCCTACTATTATACAACATGCCATCCCTATCAAGGAAGGCATAAAACCAGTTAGGAAAAAACATAGACCCATTAACCCTGCACTTGAAGCAACTGTTCGAAAAGAGTTGGAAAAACTCTTGAACGTTGGGATAATTTTCCCTATCAAATCTTCTAAGTGGGTTTCTAATTTGGTTCCTATTTGGAAGTCAACAACTCAGATCAGATTATGCGTTGATTTTCGTGCATTGAATCGGGCCAATGTTAAAGATCGTTTTGCCCTCCCTAATATGGAAATGATTTTGCAGCAAGTTGCAAGGTCACAGATGATGTCCTTACTTGATGCTTTTTCTGGTTATAATCAAATCAAGGTAAAAAGGGAAGATAGATTTAAAACCACTTTTATTACTCATTGGGGCACTTTTGCTTATGAACATATGCCTTTCGACTTATCTAATGTAGGTGCTACTTTTCAAAGTGCTATGCAAATAGCTTTTGGTGATTTGATTGGTAAAATTATTCAGATTTATCTTGATGACTTAACTGTGTATTCTAAAAACCGATTGGATCATTTTAGTCATCTTAGAAAGATTCTCATGCGATGCAGGAAATTTGGCATTTCTCTAAATCCTTCTAAGTCTATTTTCGGCGTTACCAAGGACAAGCTCCTTGGACACATTGTCTCGGATTCAGGAATAAGCATTGATCTCGAAAGGATTACTACTATCCTAAATCTTCCTACTCCCAGTTCCAAGAAGGAGGTTCAAGCTTTCATGGGAGTTATTAATTTTGTCTGTAGGTTTGTTCCTGATTTTGTTGTGATGTTCAAGCTAATTCACAATCTCCTTAAGCAATATCGTTCTTTTTCTTGGACAGATGATGTCGAAAATTCTTTCATAGGGATCAAGAAAGCAATCAATTCCACACTGGTTTTGGCGAAGCTGGATTTTGAGAAAAAGTTTATGATATATACTAATGCCACAGAGGAAGCAGTTTCTGCCATCCTCCTTCAATGTGATGACCAAGATAATGAAAAACCAGTGGCTTCAATGAGTCAAAGCTTGTCTGATGATGAGTTTAAATATCCTTTTATTGAAAAACATGCTTTATCTCTAGTTAAATATTTTGAAAAATTTTGCCACTTCATCTTAGGTAAGCATACTCTGGTAAAAGTCCCTTTACCTGCTGTCAAGGTTTTACTCTCACAGACTTATCTTTCAGGAAAGCTTGCACATTGACTTGCCAAGATTTATGAGCATGATCTAACTATCATGACTTCTAAAATTACCAAGGGACGTGAATTATCCCTTCAATTAGCTTAGCATGCTGAAATGAGTGAAGAAATTGATGAACATGATATCTCTCTATCAACACTGTTTTATATTGAAAATCAAATCCTTCCTGTGTTTGAACATCCTTGGTATAAAGATTTGGTTTACTACTTGCAAAATCAAAGATGTGCAGATAACTTAGATACCCATGAAAGAAGAAGGCTCCGTCTCAAATTTTCTAAATACATCATTATATGAGACTTCTTGTTTAGAAGATATGCCGATGGTATGTTGCTTCATTGTGTGAACAATGAGGAAGCACAAAAGTTGTTGCAGGAGACTCATGGTTCTTCAAATTTTGTTATCCATGTAGGAGGTCACTTTTTTGCTAAAACCATTGGTTTTAGGATTATCAGAAAAGGGTATTATTGGCCTTCAATCGTTTGCGATTCTTATTTTTTTTTGAGATCTTGTGACAAGTGCCAGAAATTTGCTGAGAAATAACACCTTTCATCCATGCCTTTACAACCTGTCCTCCAAGACTTTCCTTTTTCAAAATGGGGTTTGGACTTTATTCATCCTATTAATCCTCCGTCTTCAGTAGGAAAAGTCTTTATCTTGAAAACCACAGACTATTTTACGAAATGGACTGAAGTTGTCCTGCTTAAACATTCACAGGATGAACATGTGATTTCTTTCCTTAAAAATAATATTTTTTCCATATTTAGTCTTCCTTTGGAAATCATTACAGACAATGCTCCCGCTTTTATTTCTGCTAGGCTGACCTAATTTTTAGTTAAGTTGGGGTTTAAACATTTTACCTCATTGATATGAAAATAGTGGGCTGACTTGTTATGCTATGCAAGCACCCTCTACTTCATTAAAATAAACTTTACAGGACCTTGTTCCATGTGTTAAAATATGCAAGATAAATTATGTGCCAAGTTATGCATCTTCTTTTAAATGTTCATGTGTGAGGATATGTTCTTTTAAATGGTTAAATATGTGCTTTAAATCAATACACAACAAATATAACTTGCAGCAAATAAACCATCAAACTCACAACAATAACAAGATGATAAAGGAGTTCACCCCTCTTCGGGCTACATCTCCTTGAGCCTCCATTAATGGACTTGGCTCTCTGGGATTAATTTGTCAAAAATTATTTTACAAGCTACTGCTCAACTCCAATGGAAATACTGACTGTACCATTGGGTTCAGAATACATAAAAACCCAAAAAATGACTAATAAAACTCTGAAAACGGATCATGGCTCATCCGGGCATGACCTCTTCTACATGTGGCCTTAAGCTTCCATGAGCTTCTTTGTGGAAAAAACACCTGTAAAAGTCCTCAAATGGATCTGAAACCTATCCCAAAGTGTTCAGATCATATTAATTATCCAAAAATGATTATTCAATCACAGAAAATAAACATGTGCTCATCTGAGCATGACCTCAAACAATGAGGGCTTCAAGCTCCCTAGAGCTTCCTGAAACTTCAATGGTTAAAAACTTGCAAAAGAAGTCTTCAACTGGCTGTGAAAACAGTGCCAATGGATTC
This sequence comes from Picea mariana, assembly GCA_032191745.1. Lineage (NCBI taxonomy): Eukaryota > Viridiplantae > Streptophyta > Pinopsida > Pinales > Pinaceae > Picea > Picea mariana. Next base: position 18,357 of record JASDQU010106325.1, read on the forward strand.
AGAATGTCCAAAAATCCCTACCTGGGCTTTTTCGGCACCTCATTTGGCCAAAAAATGAAGAAGATAGGCCTCCTGCCATTCTCTTCCTTCAAGCTTGCTGTCTCTGGTTTGCCAAAACGCACCTCTGTACGTTCAACCTAGAACACGCTCAAAAACTCATGCTAAAACCTAGCACACACACATAACTGCAAAACCGTTCAAACTATAGGACAGTTAGGGCGCGCCCAACCCCTAACCGCCAAGACCACAGTCACAAGGTCACCATGTGACCACGCGCTATCGCATAAAGGGGGCTAGGTTTCAAGGCGAATAGATGTCGGCATATGGTTGTATAACCGTTTCATAAACTGAATCCAAAATCCCCGCGTGCGTTTTACATGTGGTCATATGTTAAACATATGAAACCGTGGCTAATCCAGTTTAAAAACCGAATGCGCGCGCTCTCCGTATATACAACGGGTCACATGTGAAAGCATAAACTCGGGGGCTGGGGCTAAGCCCCAACCCAACCCCCACGCCAACCATACAATAAGTCAAACATAATTATTGTTTAAACCATATATATAACAAGTGATATAGTGTGGCATGTTGGTTGGTCGGACTTTGTTAAAACACTGCACGGTGGGAGGGAGGTCCAGCGTTCGAACCCCACGGACTTCATAACATTTTAAACAAACAACCAATTACAACGGTTCCACGTGGAAGCCCATGACTGGGCCACGTGGCACCACACCATTTGTCCATTAAATGCCACGTGTTGCATCGTGATTCAACCACATCTGTCAATGAGTGAGGATATGTTCTTTTAAATGGTTAAATATGTGATTTAAATCAATACACAACAAATATAACTTGCAACAAATAAACCATCAAACTCACAACAATAACAAGATGATAAAGGAGTTCACCCCTCTCCGGGTTACATCTTCTTGAGCCTCCATTAATGGACTTGGCTCTCTGGGATTAATTTGTCAAAAATTCTTTTACAAGCTACTGCTCAACTCCAATGGAAATACTGACTGTACCATTAGGTTTAGAATACATAAAAACCCCAAAAATGACTAATAAAACTCTGAAAACGGATCATGTCTCATCCGGGAATGACCTCTTCTACATGTGGCCTTAAGCTTCCCTGAGCTTCTTTGTGGCAAAAAAACCTGTAAAAGTCCTCAAATGGATCTGAAACCTATCCCAAAGTGTTCAGAGCATATTAATTAGCCAAAAATGATTATTCAATCATAGAAAAAAAACATGTGCTCATCTGAGCATGACCTCAAACAATGAGGGCTTCAAGCTCCCTAGAGCTTCCTGAAACTTCAATGGTTAAAAACCTACAAAAGAAGTCTTCAAATGGCTGTGAAAACAGTGCCAATGGATTCAGAACGTCCAAAAACCCCTAGCTGGGCTTTTTCGACACCTCATTTGGCCAAAAAATGAAGAAGATAGGCCTCCTGCCATTCTCTTCCTTCAAGCTTGCTGTCTCTGGTTCGCCAAAACGTACCTCTGTACGTTCAACCTAGAACACGCTCAAAAACTCATGCTAAAACCTAGCACATGCGCATAACCACAAAACCGTTCAAACTATAGGACAGTTAGGGCACGCCCAACCCCTAACCGCCAAGACCACAGTCACAAGGTCACCATGTGAGCACACGCTATCACAAAAAGGGGGCTAGGTTTCAAGGTGAATAGATATCCAACAAGTGTCAACATATGGTTGTATAACCGTTTCATAAACCGAATCCAAATTCCCCGCACGCGTTTTACATGTGGTCATATGTTAAACATATGAAACCGTGGCTAATCCAGTTTAAAAACCGAATGCACGCGCTCTCCGTATATACAACGGATCACATGTGAAAGCATAAACTCAGGGGCTGGGGCTAAGCCCCAACCCGACCCCCGCGCCAACCATAGAATAAGTCAAACATAATTATTGTTTAAACCATATATATAACAAGTGATATAGTGTGGCGTGTTGGTTGGTCGGACTTTGTTAAAACGCTGCACGGTGGGAGGGAGGTCCAGGGTTCGAACCCCATGGACTTCATAACATTTTAAACAAACAACCAATTACAACGGTGCCACGTGGAAACCCATGACTGGGCCACGTGGCACCACACCATTTGTCCATTAAATGCCACGTGTCGCATCATGATTCGACCACATCTGTCAATGAGTGAATGCCACGTCACCATCTGCCACCTCAGTGTATGGATGTACGACCTCTGCCACGTTAGCGTATGACCTCTTCCATGTCAGCATCTGTACGGACTGTACGGACTGCACAGTCAACACTCATTTTTTTTTACCTATTTGGAGATTCGAATAGATCGCGATATCTCTCTCATTCGATGTCCGTTTGAACCCAAACGAGTTGCGTTGGGTTCGTGACGATGAGGGCTATGCACTTGTTTGTTTTGAGGCAATTCCAAGAACTTTGATTTTTTGAGATAAATTTTGACCCCTGGTCCAGATTTTGATCACGCCTTCCCACTGAAAGGCTTTTGGACCCACAAAAACTTATGATTATCTGTCTAAGCTTCAATACTCTTCTTCTTTCAAGTTCTATCAACTGATTCTACTTGAAAAGTTTTTCTGACAATCACCTGGATACTTTGACATGCCTTGCACTGCAACTGGCTATGTCCCTCAACCACTATTCTCTGGCTACTGTTGACCCACTGTTCTCTTTGTGCTTGGAAGACTGCCAACCTTCCCACTGAGAATCAAGTCCCTCTTGCAAACTCTTTGGCGTCAACACAATCCGCTCTCCAATGGCTGCAAAAAATTTCCTGTGACATCTTGTCACAAGCCAAGAAAACCATCAATCTTGAAAACAAATTTATACAAGACTAAAAATGATGCCAACAAAGTCTTTTTTCTCTTCAAGAAAACTATCGCATCTTGTACTTCATCAAAGAACATGGTGTTTTCCTGTATCTCAGTGTACTCAAAATTAACTTACAAGCCAACAAACACCATCGACTAAACATAAGCCGAAAAACATGATCGACACAACATAGTCGTCAAGAAGACATCGATACCAGTCGAGACTCATTTGAAACATATCAACCTTCCCAAACTGACAAGTCGACATTCATGATACACAATCATATTATAATCATGAATCATTCATGATGAACTATCACCAGGTTCACTGCTTACACATACACAAAAACAAATGCATGTGCATGACTCTTCAACTCTCCTTCCAGTACAAACATAAGTAAATAAACCCGAAACATGTGGGTACATAAGAGATGAATATGAAAAAGATATATGGCTGTAACAAGTGAACATGATACCCATCTTTTACATCTTCCTGGCGAAGTTGTGCAACAACAAAATTGCCTTCAAATGAATTGCATTCACATGCAACTTGCATCATACAAGTTGTGATAAAATGCTGCAACTTGTCATACTCTCAACATAAATGCACACATAAGGCTGAAAAGTGCATTTACAACAGAAAATGCAAGCCTTACTTGCTCAAGAAATCCAACCATTTCTTACCAAGCCAACTCAACGGTGACTTTTTCTGCTGAAAATCGTCCTCTTGTGAATCATCTTGACTCACATCAATGATGGAATCTCCTCTTCCATTCTTTCCAATCTCTTTATTCATCTTCTTCTTATGTTGTGGATGAGTGGTTGGATGCAATGTCCAACATTGGTCAATGAGATGACCCCTCTTCTGACAATGAGTGCAAATCTTTTGCATCCTCTTTTCACGTTGTCTTTGCTTATAAAGTTTCATGAAAGCAGTCAATCTTTTCCAACATTTTGAAATATGATGGTTATATAAACCACAATATGTACATGGATTTTTTCTTCCATTTTTACATACAAATTTATCATGCTTAACACAATCAAAATCAACTGAATGATAAGCAGAATTATACCTTGAACATTCACCTTTATCGCCTCTTTGAGGAAGTGAATTTGAAGAGTTACAAGCTCTCCTTTGAAGACCAACAATAGTGTTCTTGTCCTCATCGCTGTCACCACTCTTTTGTTTCACACATTTGCATTCATATTGAACACAAGCCTTGCATGCTGGAGGGATTGAACTTTCAACAAAAGTTCTTGAACTTTCACCTTTATAGCCTTCTTGAGGAGGTGAACTTGAAACAAAATTTGTTCTTGGAACTTTTTCCCTTGTCTCCTCAACTTTGGAATTTTCTCCATCTCTTCATTCATATCCAAGACCACAATACTTGGGTCTCTCTTCAACAACAATAGGCTCAACAATTCCTTGTGCATGCTTGCCTAATCCTTTACCTTCATAGCCCATTTTTAACAATAACTTGGACCCTATTCCTCTTGTGTGATTTTCAAAAACACCAAAACATTCATCTTGAGAGAAATTTGAAGATAAACCAACATTACATACCTTATGTTCATGCATGTACTTGGTAAGGGTTTCCTTTGCCTCATGGAGTTGAGTCTCCATCTCATGCAACTTTTCAAGAAGCTGGTCTTTCTCCTTCTTGATGGCCATCAACTGCTCTTCAAGGGCAATGCTCTCCTTTCTATCTTCCCACATCTCTTTCATCACATCTCTCATGGTTAGCAACTCCTTCAACATCTCTTTGTCAAAGAACTTTGATTTTGAAGATGTATGAAAACTATCAATGTTTGAAGCTTCCTCCATCCTTGCAAGATATCAAACTTCAACACAAGACTTGCACAAATACCAACAGCTAAATCTCAAGCTATCAATGGCAAACACATGAGAAAAAAAAACTATGCTCTGATACCACCTGATCTGAAAATAGTGGGCTGACTTGTTATGCTATGCAAGCACCCTCTACTTCATTAAAATAAACTTTACAGGACCTTGCTCCATGTGTTAAAATATGCAAGATAAATTATGTGCCAAGTTTATGCATCTTCTTTTAAATGTTCATGTGTGAGGATATGTTCTTTTAAATGGTTAAATATGTGCTTTAAATCAATACACAACAAATATAACTTGAAGCAAATAAACCATCAAACTCACAACAATAACAAGATGATAAAGGAGTTCACCCCTCTCCAGGCTACATCTCTTTGAGCCTCCATTAATGGACTTGGCTCTCTGGGATAAATTTGTCAAAAATTCTTTTACAAGATACTGCTCAACTCCAATGGAAATACTGACTATACCATTGGATTCAAAATACATAAAAACCCCAAAAATGACTAATAAAACTCTGAAAACGGATCATGGCTCATCCGGGCATGACCTCTTCTACATGTGGCCTTAAGCTTCCTTGAGCTTCTTTGTGGAAAAAACACATGTAAAAGTCCTCAAATGGATCTGAAACCTATCCCAAAGTTTTCAGAGCATATTAATTATCCAAAAATGATTATTCAATCACAGAAAATAAATATGTGCTCATCTAAGCATGACCTCAAACAATGAGGGCTTCAAGCTCCCCGGAGCTTCCTGAAACTTCAATGGTTAAAAAACTGCAAAAGAAGTCTTCAAATGGCTGTGAAAATAGTGCCAATGGATTCAGAACATCCAAAAACCCCTAGCTAGGCTTTTTCGGCACCTCATTTGGCCAACAAATGAAGAAGATAGGCCTCCTGCCATTCTCTTCCTTCAAGCTTGCTGTCTCTGGTTCGCCAAAATGCACCTCTGTACGTTCAACCTAGAACACGCTAAAAAAATCATGCTAAAATCTAGCACACGCGCATAAATGAAAAACCGTTCAAACTATAGGACAGTTAGGGCATGCCCAGCCCCTAACCGCCAAGGCCATGGTCACAAGGTCACCATGTGACCATGCGCTATCGCAAAAAGGGGGCTAGGTTTCAAGGCGAATAGATATCTGACAAGTGTCGGCATATGGTTGTATAACCGTTTCATAAACTGAATCCAAAATCCCTGCGCGCGTTTTACATGTGGTCATATGTTAAACATATGAAACCGTGGCTAATCCCATTTAAAAACCGAATGCGCGCGCTCTCCGTATATACAACAGGTCACATGTGAAAGCATAAACTCAGGAGACCCCCGCGCCAACCATACAATAAGTCAAACATAATTATTGTTTAAACCATATATATAATAAGTGATATAGTGTGGCGTGTTGGTTGGTCGAACTTTGTTAAAATGCTGCACGGTGGGAGGAGGTTCGGGGTTCGAACCCCATGGACTTCATAACATTTTAAACAAACAACCAATTACAACTGGGCCATGTGGCACCACACCATTTGTCCATTAAATGCCACGTGTCACATCGTGATTCGACCACATCAACCAATGAGTGAATGCCACATAACCATCTGCCACCTCAGTGTACGAACGTACGACCTCTGCCACGCCAGCATCCGTACGGACTGTACGAACTGCACAGTCAACACTCATTTTTTTTACCTGTTTGGCAATTCGAACAGATCATGATATCTCTCTCATCTGACCTCTGTTTGAACCCAAATGAGTTGCGTTGGGTTCGTGACAATGAGGGCTACACACCCGTTCATTTTGAGGCAATTCCGAGAACTTTGATTTTTGAGCTAAATTTTGACCCCTAATCCAGATTTTGATCACTCATCAACTTATTATCCCTAAGGTAATGGGCAGGCCGAGTCTACCAATAAGAATTTGGTAAGAATTATCAAGAGGCTCATTGAAGATAAGCCTAGTCAATGGAAGACACTCCTCCCTTACGCCCTTTGGGTAGATCGCACTACCACCAAGTTAAGCACCGGTTGCACTCCTTTCCAACTTGTTTATGGTCAAGAAGCCATTCTTCCTACTGAGCTGGAACTTTCCTCCTTAAGGTTAATGATACAGGTCGAAGAATTGAATTCTTCCGATGTTTCTCAAAGAATGAATTCACTTTTGGATTTAGAGGAGCAAAGGACATTTGCCTTGCATAATATAAGGAGAAGTCAACATACTGTTAAAAAATATTTCAACAAGAGTATCAAAGCTTTCAAATTTAAAGTCAATGAGAAGGTACTGTTGTGGGATTTAGCTCATGCTGATAGAGGAAGGCATTCAAAGTTTCAAAATTTATGGTTGGGTCCTTTTATGATCAGTTTTGTCCTGGGCACAAATTCTTACATTCTAAATGACTTACAAGAGAGATTGTTTTCCTACAACACTAACTGTTCTCACTTAAAGCATTAGGTGGAACCAACTTGAGAAGTTTAACGATGTATGGAATGTTTTCTGTCTTATAGTAGTTGTTCATTTCTGCTTTTACATTAGTAGTTGTTCATTTCTACTTTTACATTTCTACTTTTCATTTCTGTTTTTACATTTCTGTCACCTCATTTATGTTATTTCAATTTTGTTGGTTCAGTTCTGCTATGACATTTCTTGTTTTGGGTTTTTTTTGACTTCATTTCTTGTCAAAATAAAATGTTGGATCAATTTTTCCACAACGACGCTTCCGCAAAGTATTGTTAATCAATAACAATCAAGTTACATAGCTGTCATGATGTTCCTCTTGAAAACATCATTGAAATTGTTATCTGCTTCAACGACTGTTTTATAAGATAGTTGGTTTTATCTTTCTTTTGCTTTACTTTTCTTCATCCATTTCGAGATTCAAAAGAGCAAGTTCAGAAAATTTTTCTCCTTGAAGTCAAGAACAATTTTTAGTTGAATTATTATGCTTATGGGGATAAACCTCCTCATACTTAACACTTTCCATGAGTTATTCTCAAATTCCCGATCATTTTTCCATTAAATTGGTTCACTTCCCCCTGTTGCATAATCATTTTGATTTATATCTTCTTGATCTGATGTTACTTGGTCTGTGAAATCTGATGTTTTGAGTTCCTAATATGTTGAAAACAAATTTCCCTGTGGAGTCGCTAGTTTGTTGACGATTAAAATCATAGTGATGAATTCCGCCCTCAAAGTATTGCTAAAGCGCTATTATTTAACTATGATAATAATATAATACTAGTAGGTGGGACCCCCTTGTAGACTAGAGACATAAGGATAGACATATTACCCATGTTTGCTGTTGTTTTGACGCTGCCTACACAATCCTATATTTTTGACGATACAGTGTTGATTTCATTTGGCTTGATGATAGGTGGGTAATGCATTATTGTGGAATGCTTTTTGCGACACAGAACAATTTTATGGTTATGAGGAGCATGTTATTTACAGTTGCTATGTTATAACCTTGTTACTAATTCTTATGATCGATTACCTAGCCACATATATGCAAGCAATATTTTAATGGTAGCATGATCAAAAAAAAGAAAAAGACCATGAAAAGATCCTAAAGTGTAACAAAAGGAAATAAATTATGTATTTGAGATATAATGAAATACTTCATCCAAGTTTCAAATGAAAGAGTTAATGGATACTAGTGTTAGTCCTAAATATTGTTGAAATAATGTAACTGCAAAGTGTATTCTTATTATTATCTGATATATTATTCATTGGATCAATCCCCATTGTGGATTGATCATGTCGGCTATTGTAAAAGTACCAAATCCCCTTTTGCAGATTGGTCAAATGATAATTGTAATAGGTAGAATAAGAAGTCGGCCCCAACAGATATTAAAGAGGCCCCAAAATATATTAAAGGTGGTTATAACCACCCAGTTTGAGAAGTCGGCCCTGCTAGTGAAGAGACACTTCACACGTGCCAGTCTTGTATAAATAAAGAGGCCAACGCCTCACTTAGACACATAACTCACTTGCTCATTTGAGAGACAAGTTTTGGAATTGTAGTTAGAGAAGAAAGAGAGAGAGTGGCACATCTTTTGGAGAGGATATTCTGTATTAGCTTGAGTTATCGCTTGGAATTATATTGGCTATATATAATAAGGAAGTTTTGCTGGGTTTTCTTCCCCTAGAGGGTTTCCCAGGATAAATGCTGTGTCTCTTGTGATTGTGTATTTCTCAGTGATCTTGTCTTTATGTTGTTGTTATCTATTGAAATGAAATGAACTATAATAATGGTGTAAACATTAACATGGAATCAGAGCCAAGCTGAAGAAAGCATCTTTTGCAAGAGAAAAATGTCATTGCTGTTGTACATACAAATTAGGGCTTTTTGATGGTGAACCCTTTCAGCCCCAAAACCATCTAGAAAAGTGCGCCCTCCCTCAAGGATTACTTTGGCATCATCAATGCACCTTTTCAGTGGGTGGATCTCTTGGAAAGTGAAACCCTAGTTTCACAAAAGTACCAGAAGTATCAGAAAACCAGTGAACCAGAAGTACTAGAAGTACCAAAGTACGAGAGGTACCAGAAAACTAGAAGCACCAGTCTAGAAATCCGCAGATCAAGTTTGGAAGGGTAAAAGTTGGATTTTCTCAGATCCAAGCACACTAGGCTACTCACCTCAGCCAAGCACATCTCCTAGTAAGTTCAAAATCTGATTTTGAGCACTTTTATTTTTTGGACATTTTCCTAGCTCCAGGTAAAAGATGTCTGCAAGCACGAAGCTTGCTAACAATCTGGAAGGCATGGAAAACTTCCGTTCCTGGAAGTATAGGATCGAACTGATCCTTTCAGAGAATGACCTAGCTTGATTCTTTAAAGAGGAAGTGCCAGAACCCAAAGATGCCACAGTGAAAGCAAAGCATCAAAAGGACATAATCAGGGCCCAAAGAATCATTGCAGACTCAATCAAAGACCACCTAATTCCTTATGTGTCATCAAAGAACACTCTGAAAGAAATGTTTGATGCCCTAAGCAGACTATATGAAGGAAATAACATAAACTGGAAGATGAATCTAAGAACTCAACTAAAGAATATGAGGATGCAGAAAGGAGAAACAATCCAAGAATATTTCTCTAGAATTTCAGAATTCAAACAATAGTTAGAATCGATTGGAGACACCATAGACGAAGACGAGCTCATAATGACGACCCTAAATGGTCTCACAAGACCTTGGGATGCATTCATCCAAACGATATGTGCCATAATGGAGAAACTAAATTTTGATAGTTTGTGGGAAGAATGCATCCAAGAAGAAACAAGAGTAGCTAACCATGAAGCGCTACTAGCAAGAGATGATGATCAAGCCCTAGCTAGTCACACCAAAAGAGGAAGGAAGAAACCCTACTTCCACAAGGAGACTCATAAAGAGCCTCAACCGCCAAATAGATTCAATAATAAAGAATCTCATCCAAGGAGATTTCAGAAGAGAGGACAACGAAGGGAAAGAGACTACTCATCTGTACAATGCTATCATTGTGACAAGATGGGAAACATTGCGAAATTTGTTCCAGCCAGATGAGAAGAATACAAGAGGAAACATAAGAGGGACCATGCCCATGNCAATAATAAATAATCTCATCCAAGGAGATTTCAGAAGAGAGGACAACGAAGGGAAAGAGACTACTCATCTGTACAATGCTATCATTGTGACAAGATGGGAAACATTGCGAAATTTGTTCCAGCCAGATGAGAAGAATACAAGAGGAAACATAAGAGGCACCATGCCCATGCAGTCGAAGATGAAGAGCAACTTGCAAATATGATAAGAGAACAAATCAAAGACTATGTCTTAATCTCGACCCTCTTAGGATCGGTAACACATGGAGAGGACATGTGGCTCATTGAAAGTGGTGCCTCCAAGCACATGACAGGTCAGAAAAACATTCTCTCTTGTGTTTCAGAAAATAAGTTTTCTCAGAAAGTGACACTTGGAGATAATTACCAATATCCCATCAAGGGAGTGGGAGAATCAAACTACAAATTGAATTCAGGGAATTCATTAAAAATGAAGGACGCATTGTATGTACTAGGTTTGAAAAATAACCTACTCTCCATTTTAGCTTTAGAAAAGAAAGGCTTCAGAGTTGCCTTTATAGATGGAGAATTTCTTATGTGGGCTAAAGGAGAAACCTTAAATGAAGCAATCATCATTGGACGTGAAGAAAATGGCTTGTATAGACTAAAGGGTCACTCAAAAACGGCCATGGCCAATGCCATTGAAAACTCATGTGAACTTTGGCATAGAAGATTAGCTCACATCAACTACAAGGCACTACCATACATATGCAAAGCGGTCACAGGTTTACCAGAAATTAAGGTCGACCATGAAGGTGTATGCAATGGATGCGCACAAGGGAAGAACATCAAGAACCCTTTTTCGAAGAGAGACAACAAAGCAAAAGGAGTCCTAGAACTCATTCATTCAGATGTGTGTGGTCCAATGCCATCGACCTCCATTAGCGGGTATGTATACTATGTATCATTCATTGATGATTATTCTCGTAAGACCTGGGTGTATCTCTTGAAATCTAAAGATGAAGTGTTCAACAAGTTCAAGGAATTCAAAGCCTTGATAGAGAATCTTTCTGAAAGAAAGATCAAGATA